>WNLI01150118.1:0-15694 GCA_025802215.1 Wirenia argentea
CCACGTTCTTATTGAGGTGGCTAACGATTCCGCCAAAATGTTAGTTATTTATTTTACATTGTGAATATGATTTATTTGTTACATTACTGTGCTTTTGTTATTTTGGTTTTGTCTTTATTTATGTACAGTACAGACTGTCTCACAAATATGTATCTAATATTTATAATAAAATTAATTTTATATATAGTGACACATTGAAGTACACAAATTGTCATTCCAGTGAATACATCGTCTTTGACTACACAAAACGAAAGGTAATTTCCATCCAAGAGGAGTAAATTTGCATTATTTGGTACGTGTAATAACTAATGAGTTCGGGAGGTGAAATAACCGATACAAAATATGTTAATTAAATAATAATTATTTTTATAAAATACTCGCATTATAGCAGGCAAATCAATCACACAATTAGCCGCTTGGGTCAAAAAACAGACTAAAAAGTCACTGGAACTTTCAAAGATTCAATGACATCATGAATTGTTATCCATTCATATAAGGATTGTCACGTTTTTAGAGATGTCAAGTTTAAATACGGTGAGTGTATTGAAAATCCCAGGTATGTACCTATAAATTAATCCTATTATGCGATTAGGTACGTATTATGTCATTTATATTGATTTATTTATGTTGTGAGCATTGTTCACTTTCGTTTGTTTACACGCATTATGTTTCATTATAGCACATTATGAATTAGGCCTACTGTATGTAGTGGTCAATAAGCTAGTTGCTTACTTATATATGCTTACATGTAAACCACAATAAAAATTATTTAATAAAATAATAATAAAAAAATTTGTGAAACATTAGGAAGGAAATGCTTGAATCATGGGGCTATGCAGATAGGGTCTGTGCAAACTTAGGTCTCAATCCTCGGATATCTCTAGGTCTGCACAAAGGCCACATAGATAATTTCCTCTCAGAACTTATGCCTCCAACCGTAGCCGCATATAGCCAGCGTAACCTGCGTAACGCGGAAAACTATGTGGTCCCTCTAACAAGAACACAGACGTACACAAATACATTTTTTCCCAGTACTATACGTCTGTGGAACAATTTACCATCCGAAACAAGAAATATGCCGACGTACAGTCGGTTCTCAAACAGCCTCAGTAGTACGGAACAGCTGAACAACGCATGTTTCAAACATGCTGGTTCACGCAAGCTCAATATCGATCTATGTCGCCTCCGTAACGGGGTGAGCCAACTCAACCGTGACCTGTACAGACGCAGGATGCGTGAGAGCGCAGCCTGTGACTGTGGGTCACTGCGTGAGGATAGCCATCATTTCTTCCTGGTCTGCCCTAGATATCGGATACAGCGTGACACAATGATGGACTCAGTAAGACCAGTGGTCAACAACGTGACGTTGATGGTCCTTGTGGCAGGGTCTCCGGACCTATCAGTGGCCGACAATCTCCAAATTGTAAAATATGCCCAGCAGTACATTAAACAAACTAAGCGATTTGGGTAATGTTTGTCTAGTAGTCGCAACACGTACTTTGATTAGGTACATAAATGTTCACGTGATCCATTAATTTAATATAATTTATCAAAATTATAAAAAATTATATACAATATTAAGTTAATATTAAAGCCATAATACCACCATCTACTTACAGTATGTATATTAATGTACGGCAGAGGGGGCCCTAGTATGAGTAGGATGACTACTCTTCCCCCGATGCTTTTGTATGTATATATTATTACTGATGTATATAAAAACTTGTAATATTACAATAATATTTCAATAAAATTTATATAAACTAAACAAAAATTAATAAATCACCATCCTCTATATGTGTCGAAATCACATATAAATGTACTGAATGTAAATGTGCATAAAATGTAATGTTTCAGATGTCAATGAGTGTACAGTGTTCAAGCCATGCGACGAGAACGGAGAATGTGTGAACAATGCCGGGTCATACGAGTGTAGGTGTGGGGATGGCTTCAGGAATAATGGAGACTTGTGTCTGGGTGAGTAGCCTATTTACTCATCATAATATACATTGGCTTTATAATGATGTGGCTATGACTTATATCTAGTGAGTGTATTGAAACCATGCCCTGAGAACGGGGAGTGTGTGAACAATGCCGGGTCATACGAGTGTAGGTGTGGGGATGGCTTCAGGAATGATGGAGACTTGTGTCTGGGTGAGTATTTACTCTTGTATATACAGGATTCACCAAATGTTTAGAACACTTCACTGTACCGAATTCAATAACGATCTATCTCGAACACGAAAAGTAATACGAGCTACAGTAATAAACTTTGCGCACGTATGGTAGACACTACTGAATGGCGATTACTGATATAATTAAAATTGGGTATGAGGTCAAAGGTCAATGTCAAGTTAAAATAATCATATCCTCTGTGGTATCGCTGGAAAACTCTTGGATAGATCTACAACACTAGCATCACACCTATTACGAATACGTGCACCACAGAGGTAGAGAGCCCGGCGACACCAAATGTATAAGTTAAGCTGAAGTGGGCGATATACTTTTCTGACTACTAGGCTACAGTTTTCTCTTTCAAGAGAGCATTAATTTAACTGTAATTTTTGATGGCTGTACAGTGTACAGTCTATTCAGTCTATTCAGTATTATAAGTGTGACGTTGAAACAACATTATTACACTTTGAAACCGGTTGCTGACCTAATCTTTTTTGATAATTTCTATAAATTTAGTGACAGAATTTTTTGATTCTTCAAGATCTCATCTGTCTTTTTTTATATATGCTTCATACTTGGTGAAATCGTTTTTAAAAATGAGAAACCATAATGATGTGGCTTATTAGGTGTATTTTTGTATCTACCTGTATTTGCTATGGAGATTTTGTGTTTGTACTTCTCAGATATCGATGAGTGTGAAGAGGAAACGGACAACTGTGGAGCTCATGCTGAGTGTGAGAACATTGGCGGGGGCTTCCTCTGTAACTGTGAGGAAGGCTACACTGGTCACTGCGACGCTTGCAGAGGTAGTATTATTATTAATTGAGTACTAAAGTCATTTTCATGGCAACTGGTTCTAAACAAACCAAGCCACTCCTCATAATTTGCATAGCTAGGGTTTTAATTTAATGTAATATTTATTTACCGACGTAGAGGTTGTAATGGCTGGTCGCGTTTGGAAATTTAAATTTCCCTCCCATTCAACATTGACCAATCCACGCGGACGATACAAACACATTTTGATTGACAACTTGTGTAGAACCAGTTACCATTGAGATGTCATCGTCGCTTTACCACTCTATTGCCATGTCGTCAAGCAGTCAATAAAATTGACACCACCGCCTGGACTGAAACAACATTATTGCATCAATAACAGTTATCACGATCATTGTGCTACACATATTAACTGGTTTAGATCAATTATAGTTCTTTAGTTGTTTAGGACAGTGTCTGTTTGGTATAGGTGTGTTCTCTGCATAGACATGGTCATATGTTTTGTATGACGGATCTCTGACATTGTCTAGGACGTACATGTGATCAGGATTCTGCTGACTGCGCTCTTTTCTGAAGATCTTTATTGCGGACAAACGCAATCGTGGTTCTACAGTAGGACCACCCCTGAGTCCATGGATGTTGACCGTGTTGAAATACTCCTTCATAACCAATTGTGCAGGAGTAGCTTCAGGGAGGCATAAAATGTGTCCAAACAATTTCCAATTGCCTCGCATATATCCAAACCGAGGATATTGAAATAACTTCATTGGTACAGCTTTACGTTAGTAACTTGATAATACTACCATATTGGTAGTTCGTAATTAAATACACTATGTAGGCTATTATGTTTTAACCTGTTACCATGATTTATTGTAGATATAAACGAATGTGCCACGGACAGTGAAGCATGTGGACAACACGCGATCTGTGTGAATGCAGATGGGAGCTATGAGTGCCAGTGTCCTGCGGGAAGACGGCTCGAGGGCAACAACTGTGTTGGTGAGTGTCCAATAGAGGGTTTAGGTTTGAATGAATGTCTAATGGGACTATCTAATGGTATATGTGAATTCCTCGGGAAGTTATGGGTATCGGTATCCAGTGGAAGGTAGAAGGGTTTACCGAACAAGAACTGTCTTGGTGAATGGAAAATAATGTCAGTATATAGGGATTGGTAGGTTCTTGAAAAAGTTCACCAGCTTGGATAGATTCAGCTAAGTATATTATATTCTCAACCATAACAATCACTTGTAGTGACGTTTCGGTGCATATCATACACCTTTATCTGACCAATTGATAGTCATTGTTGTACCAGCGCCGCTCCGTTGGTTTTTTGGCGGGAATCCATGAGATCTCGTTATAGGGTTTTTCTGAAATAACCCGATCCCACACGTGACTGAGAAAGAAGGCCCCCTCGTCGCGGTTATTTTTATTTCATCGCGACGAGCCGGCCCTTCTCAGTCACGTGTGAACCTTTTCTAGAGTACCGTTTTCACATGTTAATGATATCACCATGTTCATCATACCATTTCTAAGAATGAGTCGATGGCCATGAAAAACTGCACCATTTTCAGACGTCGATTTTAAGTTCATAATTTGGTCCGTTAAATTGGCCTTAAAAACTGTACCTTTTCAAATGTTACTGATGTTACAAGACCAACAAATACTGTGCCATTTACAGATGTTAATGAATGTACATTGGGAATAGACAACTGCGCAGACTACGGGGCCCAATGTGAAAACACTCAGGGAGATTACAACTGTGTGTGTAATAGTGGATATCAACGATTGCCTATCGCTCCTGGAAGTGACGTACTTGGACCTTGCCGGGGTAAGTCCTCTATTCTATCTGAGACAACTGTGTGTGTAATAGTGGGTACGAACGATCACCTATCGCTCCTGGAAGTGACGTACTCGGACCATGTTGGGGTAAGTCTCTATTTCAATCTGAAACAGTGGGTACGATCGATCTCCGATCACTTCCTGTCAATCAACGGGCACTTCGGCTGCAGGTTCGCACCATGCTGTGACTATTCGTGGGATTTTCCCGAGCTTGCAAACCCGCCTTTCTGCATGACAACATGGATAGATTCTGAAAGTGCGCTATACAAATGCACACATTTATTTATTTTATTTTATTTTGTGCCTCAATAGCTCAGTCGGGTGCTCGTTGGATTTGTAGTCATATGTAAGGTCGTGAGTTCGAACCCCGACCATTGTACATTATTGAGATATTGTTGTGCACACACAATTTAATCGTCATTCGCGTGAGACGTTAAACTGAGGCGCTGGCAACTGATAATACCTTAAATGTGTATTTAAGTAGCACTAAAACCCCAGGCTTTACTTTAGTTTTATTTAAGTCATCTATTTCAATATGAGACAACTGTGTGTGTAACAGTGGATATGAACGATCGCCTATCACTCCTGGAAGTGACGTACTCAGACCATGCCGTGGTAAGTCGTCTATTTCAATCTGAGACAACTGTGTATGTAATAGTGGGTATGAACGATTGCCGATCACTCCTGGAAGTGACATACTCGGACCATGCCGAGGTAAGTTTCTTATTTCAATCCAAGACAACTGTGTGGTAAATTACTTTTTTTGTTACCAACCGTTACCACAATAAAGCTCTGGCAATATTACTGAAAGTTGAACCTCTGCTACATATGTGCTTTTGGTAAAATGTAAAACGTGTTTGAAATTAATCCAAAGCGCATTGGCTAAAAATTCCAAAGGCAGAATGGTTGATTGATTGTACAATTGAATGATCGACTGATTGATTGATTTATCACTCCTTCGATCCACAGACATACGTTCCACGAACTGCCACCACAAAGCCGTTTGCATCAACCACCCTGGCATCCAATCATGTGATTGTACAATATACTTGGCCAATTGGCTATAAACCGATTGGTTGATTGCGCAATTCATTGATTGGTTGATTGATTTCACCCCAAATATCGATGACGGATTGATTTGACCCCGAGACATTTATGTGTATACTGTATACCTCAAAAAACTACAACTGCCACTCCAAAGCTGTTTTGCATCAATCCTCAAATATCTAACTAATGATTGCTTGGTTAATTGACTGATTGATTGAGTAATTGATTGATTGGTTCCATTCTCGATTTGGCCAAAAAACATCACAACAGCCACCCCAACTCTGTTGCCACCAACAGCGCCTGAACATCCTGGTTATAGATCAATAGATTGATTGGATTTTTTATTAGTTGCTTGATTGATTGATGAATTGATTGATTGTCTGCTTTCTTCACCCTCAGACATCGACGAATGTGCATTGAACCGCCACAATTGCCACCCCAAGGCCGTGTGCACCAACAACCCTGGTGCCTACTCATGCAGCTGTGCACCTGGTTTTAGAGGAGACGGACTCGCATGTACTGGTAATGCCATTTTCTGTTACCATTATGTAAAGCGTCAGATTTCTGTATAGAACTATTCATTCTCCTTATCCATCAAATATCGGTACAATACTTGACTGTGCTATAATAAAGATCTACTATTGCGCACCAGTGTGCCCATTACAATATCGCACAGCCTTATTCCCTAACCATTGCTTACTCCATCTAAGGAAAGTTATCTAGTTATCGAAGCAGGACAACTTTGATAACTGACTGTCTCTCTGCCTGCCTGCATGTCTGCCCACATGCCCACCCTCCTGCCTGCCTCTACGTGCCACACATCCGCTCGTCTGTGTGTGTCTGTCTCTGTCTGTCTGTCCGCCTGTCTGTCCATGTGTATTATATCTCCAACTACACACAGAGATCCCATCTGCTGAATGTGGTGATGTCAATTCTGACCCCAAGGCTATAATACATAGATGGATAGTATGCTCCATCAGTCTGTCTATCTTGTCTGTCCGTCGGTCCATCCATCCGTCTATAAAATCATTCCATTCGCTGAGTGTGGTGATGTCAATTATGACCCCAAGTATGTGTATCTTTCTCCATGTCTGTCTTTTTGTCTGTTCATCCGTCCATCCATCAATCTATCCCTCCGTCTCTACCATGAGTACACCACCCGCAGAGATACCACCCGCCGAGTGTGGTGATGTCAACTGTGACACCAAAGCTACGTGCATAGATGTACACTGTACAGTGTGTCTGTTTTTCCGTCCGTCTGTATGTCTGCCTCTGCCTGTCTGTCGATCCATACCATAACTTAAACCACCCACAGAGATCCCACCCGCCGAGTGTGGTGATGTCAATTGTGATGCCAAAGCTACGTGCGTAGATGGACAGTGTGTCTGTAAGCGTGGGTACAAGGGATCCGGAGTGACCAATGACTGCACAGGTATGAAATATTATTGTGTATTATTGCTACCATTTATTCCCAATAACAGCAATGAATGAATGAATGGACGTTTATTCGTTGACACGTTAAATCGTTTACACGTAATACACAAATATGAATAGGCCTACACATTGTAGGCTAATGTCATTCAATGTCACAAACTTGATGTTTAGTAGAATACTCCAAATTATTCATTGTCTTTGATTCTGTACAATATCTTAACTACTGAAGCAAGTATTTTCGAATTAGGTCAATTCTTGTTACGCATTATAAATTTTCCCTCTATCCATTTACATTCACATCATATGATAGAATAAAACTCCACATTATTGATTCTAGATAGACCAAGTTTACATTTAACTCATTTAGCACTATTTCTAAGAAGAGTTATAGGATGGGAAGGTGTGTTGATTGTCTTACTTTATACCAAATATTTTCCCTTCCCGCAGATGTGAATGAATGCTTCCTGGACAACGCCTGTGATGACAACGCCATGTGTGAGAACATTGGCGGCTCATATACCTGTACCTGTCGACAGGGATTCAGTGGGAATGGCTACAATTGTCTAGGTACGACCTGCTTGTTTAGTTCACATAGATAGACACAAATTGTTTAAATGACCAAAGGTGGGATAACAGATTTCAACCACTTGCTTGTTCCGATTAGGGTTTCCAAATATCCCGGGATCTTAGATTTTTTTGGATCTCGGACATCTCGCCTTAAAATCATGTCTCGAAATCTCAGAAAATGCCTCAATCTCGCGAGATCTGGAATCACTCATTCCAATGTGATACACATACGCTGGTGCTAATAAAAACCATTGTGCATTGCGCATTGTGATATGCTCAGTTACATCATTACTGCTGCAATATAACATAGCCTATCTAGTTTAATGTTAAGGTACAACAATGACCGTTCCCTAAGCATATCAGTTAAATCGCCCGACATTTGGGTATGCTCCAGTCACGCTGTGCACCTAATATCCTGGTTTATGCACAATCAGGTCACATACCGATGAGAGGAGGTCTAGTCAGACAAAACCTCTTAAGCCTACTCCCTCAAACAGCATTAACTGACGCTGCATCCTAATGAGGTTAGCGGAGGGTAGGAATGCCTCCTGGCTCCTTTGGTGGGTTATGACCCCGCCACCCATACGTGGGTTTTAACAAGTTTTCCTTCTCGGTCTGTAGGAGAGCACTCTACCACTGAGCTACTGCTGAGCCTTTCACAACCCTTGACAACTTTTTGTTAGGTCTGTGAATCAGGGTGAGCGGAGATTAAAAGAGGGTTTTGCAATGGGCTCGCATGATTATGGCCTGTGTGATGAGGTGTTAAAACCTCTCCATCTCATAAACTAACTAACTGATTTGCTACGTCGATTGGTATATTGCAGGGTATAGGCACTGATGATATTTCGCAATTGGCCCAAATGTGACTCGCTTGATGAAGAATATAAACACATACATAGACCTAATCGTGCATATGTCTGTTACTAACAGAAGAGAATGATAGCCCATGTGACAACCCTGTGGCGTGTGGTGGAAATGGTGACTGTATAGACTGTAGAGGACAATGGTGGTGACTCCACATATACATGGTGCAGCGATATAATCGGTAGATCATTTTACTATATTGTTATGTGATTGACAGAAGAGAATGACAGCCCCTGTGACAACCCTCTGGCATGTGGTGGGAATGGTGACTGTATAGACGGCAATGGTGGCGACTAACCATGCATGGTGCATCGATATAATCTGTAGATCAATTTACTATCTTGTTATGTCTGTGATTGAATGGTGATTGTATAGATGGCAATGGTGGTGACTAGCCATGTACGACTATTGGTGCAGCGATATGATATCTAGATCAGTATACTATCTTGTTATGTCTATCATTAACAGAAGAGAATGACAGCCCATGTGATAACCCGCTGGCGTGTGGTGGGAATGGTGACTGTATAGATGGCAATGGTGGAGACTACACATGTAACTGTAACACTGGCTACCAGTTTGTTGATGGAACTTGCAAAGGTTGGTATTTTTAGATCTAAATAATCTAAATATATTATACGTAATTTTTTAATCGCGTATAATTATTCTGCCACCAATGAAGATTGAAGACCAATACATACGGAGGATTGGTGAGGACTGGCGAACACCAATGATGACCGCTAAAGGTCGAAGACTTAATTCCAAGCGAGTCCCTTACTCCAGCCGACCTGTGCGAATAGGATGAAAGGCTGAGTTGATTTACTGAACGAATAACACAGGAAAAATGCCAGACAAGATTGATGCGGCACAGGATTGAACCCCGTACACCTGTATCTCAAGTTGAGCACTCAACCACCGAGCTAAACCCCCGCAGATGGTGATGAGGCTTTGTCCGTGCTCATGATTTTGTTTGCAGTCTTTGATACTTTTCCACCATCTCATATCGACTTAAGATTTGCCTGGCCTCTGCCTTTGGTGCTCATTCTCAAGCCTTGATCACTTGTTTGGTCGGACGTGACTCCCTGGAGTGTTAATTATCATATAAAAAATTAGCATATTTAAAAAAATAGATGAAGGTGTACTCGACCGTTAGTGTATGGAGTAGAGATATGATTGGTGATGATGCAGATTGTGATGCCAAAGCCATTGCTTCTGACAGATATGAACAGGGAATGATCTGACGATTCTAACCACACTCCTATTTTCAAATCAGTTTGTAAATATCAGTTTGGTGGCTAGGACACGTGTTCAAAAAGTTTAACATTTACAATACATGTTACATTTTGCGATCTCACGATCCGCCAAATGTCGGTCACATCATACCCATGTGAGGGAAGAAGTGAGCAAAGCATCAAACCATGCTATGGATGATGCAGCAATAATAGTTCCATGTGGCTCTCTAAGATGTTAATTGTCGATTATGGTGATGATGGTGGTGGTGATGATGATAGTGATCGTTAGGGCGATGGTCATACTCACCTTAACAACACTAATCATAAAATTCATGTTGCAGATATCAACGAGTGTCTAGGAGTGGACGACTGTGACAGCAATGCTGACTGTATTGACATGCCAGGGTCATACAGATGTGTGTGTAGGCAGGGCTACAGACAAGTCGAGGGTGGATGTGAAGGTCAGTGTCATACTTATTATTGATTTCTGGTATAATGTGTTCGTTTAGTAACTGAAATGATAGCCAATAAGTACCTTGCCCTAGGGCATTTCAGTAGCACAGCAGACATCGTTAAAGTTTGTTCAGTTCAGTTTATGTGGGGGAGGGGTTAAACCCCTTCGCCCAGGCCATGGTACGATACCCTTGGTTACATCATTACTGCTGCATTATGTTAACATATCTAGTTTAACATTAAGGTACAACAATGACCAGCTTCCCAAGCAGTCAAATCGCCCCGACATGTGGCTATGCCCCGGTCACCTCTGTCCTATGCTGGGAAGGCTTTGCACCTGTCCCACACCTTTTATTTAGGCCTATTTACTTTGTACGTGGCATTATTTGTAGTTAAATTTTATTCTTTTTGATTGATTGATTGATCGATTGAACGGTTGATTGATTGATCGTCTGAGCGATCAATTGATTACGTAAGATTTAGCACTGAGTACTGTTTCTTACGAAAAAGGAAAAAAATGTATTTCAGATGTTGACGAGTGTGCGACCGGGACGCACGATTGTGATAGACGAGATGGTGGGAATAGGGCGGTGTGTGCGAACCACGCTGGAGGGTACGAGTGTGTGTGTATGCCACAGTATGAGGGAGATGGAACTACTTGCCAAGGTAAGTGATTGTGGTATAATCTGTATGTGATAATGTGACAGAGGTGATGTGACGTGACGGTGGCAATAGGGCGGTGTGTGCAAACCACGCTGGGGGGTACGAGTGTGTGTATGCCACAGTATCGGCGTCGGTCGTTTGAATGCGAAGTGGATTAGTTGCGAGTTGCCAGCGTTGTACTATTATACTGGGAGATCGACATTGTGCAGCCAGCGAACTGTGACATCGTCTAGTTCAATTAGTCCCTGAGTGCCGTTGGGAGACTTTAGAGTTGGACAAAAGTTGATAAGGTGATCTATCATCTGTCGCGCGCCACATTCACATTTGTCCGTACTTGATGCCCCAATTTTATGGAGGAATGCCTGAGTTTTCCCAAGTCCTGTGCGAACTTGGTTGAGTTTGACCCATGCCTGTCGTGGGAGGTGATTTCCGGGTGCTGCGTGGTGGGGGAGGGGATGAATGTATGCAGTGGTGTTTTCTGGAGCGACCATTCCTGAGACCAACAGTCGTCGGACCAGGAGTTGGTGGGTCGAGGGTTAGCAAGTAGACTCGCGGCGTCGTGGGTGAAGTGACGACGTGCAATTCTTTGTGGGATAGCTGCAGGGGCCGGAATGAGAGAGTTTGGCTTGGCGCTCTTGACAGATAGCGTCACTAAGGCTTGTTCCCTTTGGAGTCTTCGGTGGTGGTATGCCAGAGAGCATTGGTAGATAGGACAAAGGTGTGGGTCGAAGCAAGTAGGAATATGTTCTCTGCCCATGGGAATTCCAGCAAAACAGGAAAAATGACAGATAAGGTTTGCTACGATGCTTGAAGCCAAGATCACAAGGCGAGTAGACTACCGCTGAGCATAGATAAATAACAAGTACAGTACCCATGTTCTGACTTATACCAGAAGAAAAGACTTACTTGGCCCACTCCACATTGAGAATAAGGTGGTCATAGCCATACCCCGACGCTCCTGCTATAGCCCTCGCTGCATCTTCTTTTTTGTAACCATCAGTGCACCATAATTGATTGACCAATTGATTGATTGATTGATTAAAGAAACGACTTACTTGGCCCACTCCACATTGAGATTTTGTAACGTCATAATTGTGTGTTTATTATTTGAGTTGTACGATGATTGATTGATTGACTGATTGATTGACTGATTGATGGATTGACTGATTGATTATACAAAGAAAAGACTTACTTGGCCCACTCCACATTGAGAATGAGATGGTCGTAGCCGTATCCCGACACTCCTGCTATAGCCCACGCCACATCCTCTTTTTTGTAACGTCATAATTGTGTGTTTATTATTTGAGTTGTACGATGATCGATTGATTGATCTATTGACTGATTGATCAATTGACCGATTTATTATACAAAGAAAAGACTTACTTGGCCCACTCCACATTGAGAATGAGATGGTCGTAGCCGTACCCCGACACTCCTGCTATAGCCCTCGCTGCGTCCTCTTTTTTGTAACGTCATATTTGTGTGTTTAGTATTTGAGTTGTACGACAATAATTGATTGATCGATTGACTGATTGATTGTAATAAGTAAGCAACGGTAGCAACCACTTACTTGGCCCACTCGACATTGAGAATAAGATGGTCATAGCCGTATCCCGACACTCCCGCTATAGCTCTTGCCGCATCTTCTTTTTTGTAAAAGTTGATGAACGCAAAACCCTGTGTGAAAGTACGATGCAGTTATAATAAAATTATAAATGTACAGTATATTACAAATAATTATGTCCTACAGTATTTGTATGCTGACGATTTGTTATTTTCTGAATATGACTGCGCGCACACATGCGAGTCTCACAGATGCGGTACTGCAGATGCGGTATTACAAAAAAGTACATTCTATACTATCTTTTTACGTATCACTGCGTCTCAAAGGAGATAGAAGTATGTATGGGGATATCTTCCATTTCGGCTATAGCATGCCCCTCGCATTACGTTCCGCTACTCAAATCCCCATGTGGCTATTGGAACATTCAACAGAGTAAACCGAGGCTATGGTTATGCTGCCTTGCCTAAGGACACACGGATAGCTTGGTTTGGTAGTTCAGTAGTGAGTATAATACAATTCTTACCTTAGAATTGCCAGTGACTTTATCTTTAGCGAGGAAAATTCTTTGAATAGAGCCGAACCGTTTGAACAAATCCTGTAGATCGTTTTCCCGCGTCTCCTCGGATAGATTGGTCACTCGAATGGTGGCAGTTTCATCTGAAAACAAAAATACAATTAATTAGTATTCGAGTCCGCCGTACACCGGTGTGTACCATGCTATATGACCACAACATTATAAGAGCAACTGGGATTTTGCCTTAGGCAGAGAGGTGGTTGGAGAAGTACCTCGGCCTGTACAGGCTGAGCAATGCTTCTCTTTCTTTTCTTTGCTGTAAATGGTCCATGGATGGTGTGGATTTTTAAAATTTAATTCTTTATTTATGTATAGACGTATTTCATACAGCAATGGCTACTAGTAGTTTACATCAAACCCGTTTTGGGGTTTAGATGGATCGTGCTCCCTTTTTAGGGAGTTTCTAGCCATCCCATTTTTAGGATCGTAATCCGTGAATTTTGTGGTCCGAAATGGCTTGCCGCGGTATAAATTAACTAAGCTATGTACAGTACACGTCTTGATAACAAACACACGCGACCTTAGTAAGGCTTTTATCCACTAAAACAGACCAAATTAACCACTTGTACATTTTGTAAGCTTTATACTATCACCTTTGGTTCGGTTTCAGGTGCATTGTAACGGCTCAATAAAAATTAACCATTTAAAAAACTAATATGACATGGAGCAAGGTTTATGTAATGTATGGTACCCACCCCTCTTGGCCGACATGGACTCTCCCTGTGACCTGCTCCCATCCCTCATATTGGGTGGCACATATTTGCCCTTCGTGGCCGCCCCGGCTGCTGGAGACTCTTCTTTCTTTGCCTCGTCTGTCGCCTGGAATATTTGACAATATTTGTGATGAAGATAAAGTAATTTCTCATAGCCAAACGGGTTGATGCGCTCACAAAGTTATCCTGGTCCTTAGTAGAAGCTCAAAGCTCTTCTTGTGATTTTGGGGTCTTGGTCCTGAATTCAAGGGTGAGCCGCGACAAAAACTTTGTGTGGTATTTTTCTTGACTTACTGTACTTCTCTTGGGCAAGGAACATACTTCTGCTTGACTTCACTAAGCAGTGGCTAAATTGGTAGGGATACTGTAGATTTCTTCCCGCTGTCAGTGAAGATGGGAATATACTGCCAACATACGGTGAATTTCTCCGGCTACTCCGATCCTACTCCGCTTACCCCGACCATATAATTTTTCGGCCATTTTACCAATATATGTGTTGAATAGAGGCTGCAGTGCTAGTCACGGGCAGGCCCATTCACGTACGACTCCCTTGTAAAGAGTCCCATTATGCAGCCTGGGTCATTTCATCCAGCAATAAAATGCTCTGCTATTGTTATTATTATTTATAAAGTGGCACTTTCTACTTTCCCGCTATAGTACTAGAGCAATGGGTGGCGGAAAATCATGAAATATTTTTGTAGTGTATGTAGATTTACCTCGACCATGTTTGCACGCTTATTTAAATTGTCCAGAGCCATAACCCCAATGAATATACACCCACTAGAAACGGCTATCAATTCCTGATACAGAGATATCAAAATTATAAAAATTGGTCACGTATAAGCCGATAAATATCCATTTTAATATAGGTAGGTCAAATACGTTTTTACGGAAAATTCCCTAAACCCGGAAGCCTCAGGACCATTACTTTTCATTTTTTTTTGGAAATGGTTTGCGTAATATTTTACATTGACAAAAATGAAATCAGGGGTGATGTACTAATTGGGAAAGGCTGTTGTTAAGCTATAAAAACAAACTTTCAAGGAGAATCGGGCTAGAAAGTAGAAAGTCGGCCTTTAACATATTTTTCCACTAGTCGTGTCAATGTATAGTAACATGCTGAGGTCACAACGACAAGATATAGGAATTGACTGTTGATCTTTATTCCCCACCCAGGTCAATGTATAGGAACGCTACAAGGTAACAGTGACGAGATACTGGACTTGACCTATAACCTTGGTTCCACAGGTCAATGTATAGGAACAATACGAGGTTGTAACAACTCGATATATGACTTGAGCTTTGACCTCTAACACCTTTGTTCCACAGGTCAATGTATAGTAAAACTGCGAGGTCACAAGATAATTATTGGATGTGGCCTTTTACCTATAATACACAAGGGATAGGAACAATGTGATGTCTTAAGAGGTATTTGACCCGACCTTTTAGTTAACTTTGACCTCTAACCTTTGTTCCACAGGTCAATGTATAGGCACACTGCGAGATCCCGAGATAATTATTGGATGTGATGAGTGACCTATAATACAAGGTATAGGAACACTGTGATGTCTGAAGAGGAATTTGACCTGACCTTTGAGTCAATGACTTTGACCTCTAACCTTTGTTCCACAGGTCAATGTATAGTAACACTGCGAGGCGACAAGGACGAGATACTGGACTTGAACTTTGACCTCTAACCTTGCTCCACAGGTCAATGTATAGGCACACTGCGAGGTCACAATGATGAGATACTGGACTTGACCTTTGACCTATAACCTTTGTTCCACAGGTCAATGTA
>WNLI01150229.1:0-15680 GCA_025802215.1 Wirenia argentea
GCCAACTACAACTTTTGCTGATCAGTGATCACACATAACATGTATTGGTCGAGGTCCAAATCCAGATTTAGCAACACTAGCTGTCACCCTCATAACAATACTATAACAAAATATACATTATCCCACACAATTAGTCCATTTGGACAACCTAATCAACAGGCTTCCTTTTTACAATTTTTTACAATTGTTATTTTTTACTCATAATTTATATTTTGTTATTGTGATTTGTTATAACATTATTTATTCCGTTAATCATTTACTGACCACCTTTGTATTATATAATCCCCCCAAAAAAATGCACACATGCACATTGTATAGTATTATGCACCCCACTGTGTTCACTTTACTTTAGACTAGCACATGTATTGTACCATTATCATTTTAATCACCATTATTCAAAAATTTGAGTGACATTTATTACTCAGCAGTTTTGTATATATACTGGGAATTTTGACGTTCTAATTCATCTCGGAACCTGGACGCGCCGCGGAACGGACATCCGGAATTTGTGAGGAAATTTTCCCAATTTTTTTGAGAACTTTTCTGATTTTTTTTTCAATTATTTTGTGTAAGTTGTTTGTTTTCTAAGTAAGTGAGTACATTCAAGATAATGTAGAGGTGAGTCTCCATCAAGTGAGAAAGGTCCAGGCGGTCCAGGGTGGTTTTCTCTGGTCCGGTTTCCGTGTGCACTTTGACTTGCCGCGGGCCTCGGAACCACGTGTTTTTGTAATTTTCTTTCTATTATTTGCAAATAACGCGTTCCCGAGGACCGTGACCAGTCACTGTGCACACACTGCATGTAAGATAGTTTATTGTTTATAATTTATGGTTTTATAGGTGATTCAAAAGTGATTAATTTTTTCCCATTGTTGCGTCCCCGTAATTTATTGTTCTACTAGGTGCGTAGGCACTACTAGACGGACCACTGAGTTTGACAGATAACGGCCCTGTGCGGAGAAACCAGGAAGAGAAAAAGAAAGGAGTCTGCTGTAAAATCCCAACCTTTTTGTAGAATTCCCAATCGATTTGATAGCAACTGGAATGTAGAGGTAGGTTTCTAGCGACTCAGTAGGGTTCCCTCAGTAGGTTTATCGCCCTAGGTGAGCACCGGGCGTGACTGAATTCAGCCCAAGTGGTCCCGGTTTCTCACTGTTTTGTTTGTTGTTCACTTGGATTATCTTGCACAGTTACTTAATTAATACTCTTTCTGCCCGATACTGCTCAGGTGGAGTCTCTAAACTGACTAATCACTAATTCTTAATTACTAATTCTTAAATACAAATTATTATATATATTTTTATTTACAAATTCTTAATAAATTTGATCTAGAAATTATTTTTATTGTACATAATTACCGTACCGTATATAATTATATCTGTACTTTGCTTTATATATTACTCATTAAAATGTAGACCATCGTACATTTGTTCATCGTTTGTTATTAATAACCTCTCTGGGTTTTCCTGTACCTTTTAATATCGACTTATCTTGTACTTTGTCCGCAGACTAAGCATCCTGCCGTGCCTGGTGGGCAATGGCAGGGGTCGATGAGGGTCTTTCCGACTGTGGTTCAAAAATGGATACCCACTATTCAGGTATGGAAAAATCACTTAAAACTCCCCATTCCCCTCCTCCCCAGCGCAAGGATGGAGCCTCTGACCAAGATTCCTCCGATAAGAAGCGTAACCGAGACAAGATCTCTCCAGGAGCTCAACCCCCAGATGCGAAGAGGTCAACTGTGCCACCGCTTAACCCAAATCAATCTACAGGAGTCCCAGTAGTGGTTAGTTTAATCAACACCAATGTCAAGATAGGTAAATGGCACCCTAAGCATCAGTCTGAAGCTATACACAAAGCATTGGACGGCAGATGTCAGAAAGGTCAAATCAATGCCATCAGGTGACTTACTGGTGATATGCAATGACATGCCTCAGGCTAATAAATTGTTGAAGTGTACTGTCCTCGGGACAGAGATGGCTAAATGTAGACTTTATCAGGAAGAAGACTTTAATACATGTAAAAAAAGTGGTAATATCTGGTGTTGTTCCCTCAGTGTCTGATGATGAGATCAAAAACCTGGTAGGCAAGTCTCACCCTAACCTTACTAGGGTACATAGGTTCACTAAGCAAGGTGATAAGACATCTTCAGTGCTTCTAGTATTTAAAGGTTCAAGGGCGCCTCTTAAAGTCTTCCTATGGTATCAAGTGTACGAGACTAGAGATTTCATAGAGCGGGCATCTCGCTGTCAAAAATGCCAGAAATTCGGACATACTTCGAATAACTGTAGGGGTAAAAAGACTTGCCCGACTTGTAGTGGCGAGCATGAATACTCAGATTGTACTGCACAAAATAAATTATGCGCTAATTGTGGAGGAGATCATTCCGCCGCCTACGGACAATGTGAGGCAAGGGTCAAGGCAAATGAGATCCAGGACCTAAGACTGGTCAGGAAGATTTCATATGCAGAAGCAACCAGGATTTATAATGACCAAGAGGAAGATATACATGCATTGTCTTTACCACCACCCTCTGGTATTCCTGCTCGAATTCGCTCACATAGCCTGAATCCGGAATCATCAGATAATTCTGAAGTAGAATACCCCAAGGATAAAACTAGAAGCAAAAATCCGGCTAGACCAAAAAAGTTTCCTCATACTCGATTCAATAGACCGAATGAGCAATCAAGTGATGCTAGTCAACAGGCCACATCAGCTAAACAAAAACTTTACACTAAAAAAGGAAACAATAATGGCAAAATTAATTCAAATGTCGCCAAGCCACTTTCACAGAATACAATGCCCATAAATGATGATCTTCCAAATGTGGGACTCACTAAAGATATTATAATTTTTGTGGTGGCAACTATCCGTATCCTTATGACTGAATCGGACCTGAACATAGCTATTCCTAATATATTAAATATTGCAAGTGCGACGCTTAATCTATCCAATATTTCAGCCAATGACATCGATGTAGTAATCAATAATGGAACCAAAAAGTAATCAAAAATCGAGATCTAAGGTGCATTGTGTGACTAGTATGTCTCTGGTCTCTATTATCTTTTTAATTATGACCACTAATATGAATAGACACCCTTACAAAAATGTAGAGATTATGCAATGGAATTGCCGCTCAGTAACCAGCAATATGGGTGAATTCAGGGACTACATTAGTGCCAGTGATCCAAAACCAGATATTATAATGTTACAAGAAACATTTTTAAATAGTGATAAGTCGTTATCCCTGCCCGGATATGTAACCTTCCGTCAAGATCGTGTACACGGGACCCGAGGTGGGTGTGCCATATTGGTCGATCATGCCCTTCCAAGTTACGCAGTTAACGACCCGATTATTACCCATTTAAATAATACCTCAATGATCGGCTTGAATGTTATTAGTATTCCAATACCAAACTTTAAACTAACAGTCTTTAACTTCTACAATGCCTTCGACAATTTGTCTAATTACGAAAATGATATTAAAAATTTAATTCAAAAATTTCCTGGCCCCAAGGTAGTGGCTGGCGACTTTAATAGTCACCACTACCTATGGGGCTCTGAGTCCATCAGTAATAATGGGACAACTTTAGTCGACATTATGGATGATTTAAATCTTGTTATTCTTAATGACGGAACAGCGACAAGAATGGATCCCAGAAATATGAAGTTAAGTCCTCTGGACCTGTGTATGGTCAGTTCAGATTTAGGTGGCAGTTGCTCGTGGTGTGTCGACTTCGATCATGATCTAGGAAGTGACCACTTTGTTATCCGTATAGCATTAAGAACTCAGCACAAACCCATATCGGACACAAATGATGATAACAAAAACTGGAATATTAAACATGCAAATTGGCAAAAATTCTCTGAGATTTTAGGAACCGTAGAACTGGCTGAGGTATATGACCAAGACATTAACACCTTCAATCAGAACATATCAAATAAAATCATAGAGGCAGCCGATGCAAGCATACCATTAAGAGTAAATAGGAAAGTTGGTAAAATGCGTGTCCCCTGGTGGAACCATGACTGCAAACAAGCTTGCAGATCGGTCAAAAAATCATTGAATCGTTATCGTAGATTTCCAACCCCTGAAAATTATGTAAACTATAGAGCCGTCCGAAATAATAAAGTTGAAACAATTCGCGAAGCAAAAAATAAATATTGGAAACAATATTGTTCAAAATTAAGCAAATTTACACCATTAGGTAAGATTTGGCGTCAAATTAAAATTATGAAAGACGAAAATGTACAAAAACGTGTACCAACATTAATGGAAAATGGAAGGCCAGTATCAAGCGACTTAGAAAAAGCTGAATTATTTGCTAGAACTTTCTGTAGTAATAGTTCAAATGAAAACTACGATCCGGAATTTCTGACCCACAAAAATTTAATTGAAGCTAATTTACCCAACTTTGATACAACATCCGATTACCTTTCTATTAATCAGCCTTTTACATTGATAGAGTTAAAATCTGCGCTAAAATCATCTGTTTCCGCTCCTGGCGTAGATAATATTACCTATACGCTGCTTTCTAGGGTACCAGATACCTTTTTAACTCACATATTAAGTCTCTTCAATGATTCATTTAGCACTGGTATGTTACCATCTATTTGGAAACTGGCTGTCATTGTACCCATCCTCAAACCAAACAAGCCACCTCACAACCCCAATTCGTACCGCCCGGTTTCTTTGACAGTACACCTCGGAAAAACGATGGAACGAATGAGTAATAATCGTATAGTATGGTTCTTAGATACCTGTCACATCTTAACCTGCCACCAAAGTGGCTTTCGCAAAAAAAGACGCACAACAGATCAGATTGTAAGACTACAAACTGAAATAAATAAAAATAAACGAGGATATACGGCTGCCATATTTTTGGACCTTGAAAAGGCATTTGACCTTACGTGGCGTGATGGGATACTATTGAAACTAAATAGTATAGGAATAAAAGGACTCATGCTAGGGTGGATAAAAAACTTTTTTTCTCAACGCAAAGTTATGGTTAAAATTAACAATGTCGTGTCAAGAACATATCCAATAGAAAATGGGACACCCCAGGGGAGTATCGTTAGTCCCACACTTTTTGACATTATGATTAACGATTTGCCAGATGTTATTACTAATTGTCAAGTGTCGCTCTTTGCCGATGATGTGGCCATTTTTAGGTCATCATCCAATCTAAAACACTTATATAGAATTCTACAAACCAACCTGGATGCACTTCAAATATGGGGTAAAGAATGGGGTTTTAAATTTTCCCCCCAAAAAACTAGTTTTATAGTTTTTACCAAAAAACGTGACAATCCAGATAATCTACCACCGCCACTACGATTAGGAAATCATCCGTTAACAGTATGTAAAGAAGTCAAATTTCTGGGAATCACGTTTGATAGCCAAATGACATGGTTGCCTCATATCACAAATGTTGTAGCTCGTTGTCAACCTGTTTTGAATCTGATGCGGTCAGTATCCGGGACAAGTTGGGGGGCTGAAAAAAGCATATTGGTTATGATGTATAGGGCACTGATCCTTTCTCGTATAACATACGGCCAAGAGGCGTACATATCTGGTACAACAAACGTTCTATCACTCCTCGACTCATTGCAATGCAAAGCCCTTAGAATAGCGATAGGAGGCATATCATCAACATCACTTGTATCATTACAACTACTTTGTAATGAACTCCCATTAGCTATAAGGCGCGATGTCTCGATCTTCAAATTTATGTTGCATATAAAATCAGCATTCCGTAATTCGATTACTGACCTATTTCCCTTAACTTGGCACTGTTTCTATAACTTCAACGAATATTCTAACAGCGGTCTCCCTTTTAATCTACAGGCTCATAGACTACTAGAAACTATAGATTATGCAGATCACTATATAGAGCAAAATCGTACATTAGGGTTCCCTCCCTGGATGCTCTCTGAGCCTGTGTTATCGAAAGAGATCTATGATATAATATGCTCAAATACTAATGAAACAAAATTATCGATAGTCGAGAGAACCCTAGGAAACAAATGGCAACACTATTTACAAGTCTTCGCCGATGGCTCCTATAGTCCCACGTCGAACAAATCTTCAGCAGCTTTCTATATACCTTATCTTAAGATAAGCAAAAGTTATCGACTCTCGGACTATTCTGATATACTCTTAGCAGAGACAAGTGCTATTTTAATGGCTCTTCAATACTTAGAGGACACTAAATTCAGCCGTATCGTGATTGTCACTGATTCTTTATGCTCTATCACACAACTGTCGAAATATGGATATATAGACAATCAGACGATAAACGAACTCAAAATTATGCTACATAATATGTCGCTAATAGGAAAATCTGTAGCTATAGAGTGGATACCCGGACATATTGGTCTGCAACATCATGACATAGCTGACGATTTAGCAAAAAATGCATTAAATCGACCTTTAATAGATATAAATATACCGCTTCACACACACCGCATTTATACCATCTATTCCGAAAAATTCTTGGACAAATGGCAGCGTTTATGGGACGAGTCACCAAAAGCAAGAGCCCTCTATGGAATCACCAATAATGTTCGTAACGGGATTCACTTGCTAAATGCAAAAATTAATAGTAGGTCAGTGGAAGTCAAAATTAACCGACTACTCTCCAACCATGTAAAACTTAATGCTTACCTTAACAAAATTGGAGCTGTAGATTCGCCGAACTGTGACACTTGCCTTACTCCGGAAACAGTAGAACATTTTATACTCTATTGTAATAAATACACTGTTGAACGTGAAATACTCCTGGATAGCCTAAGACAGAAAGATATCCACGATCCGACACTTTCAGACATATTTAACCTAAAACACGAGTATACAACTAGCGCCTTGGTAAGGTTCGTTAGCAATAGCAATAGAGACCTATAGATCAACTTTTATCATCATCAATTTTTATCATCAGTACAAACTACACAAGTTGTGAGTCTGTGCATACTATATTGTAACTTAACTTAAGAAATATACTAGTGAGTGGCCACTGCAGGTAGGGGTCATCTGTCTCACGGGTTGGTGGATGTCCCTCTTCCTTGGCGGTGTCTCTTGACCTCCTTGGTTCCGTGGGCTTCAGGACTCTGTGCTTGACCGGTGGTGTCCGGCTGGTGAATCCATGTCTCCGTTCTACTCCTCTCGAGGTGACAATTTCATCCTTAACAAATTATTGTGGGGGGTAGGCATATGCTATACATTGTGGACGAGTTGCGAGGTCACAACCTCCGTTGCCATGTAGAGGAAGGCACTACTTTTACTAAGGGAATGGGCACTTGGATATGGCATTTCTATCTCGTCTTACCGGTGGCGAAATATTAATGCGGAAGCGGAACAAGTGATTGAGTCCAGCTGAGAAAGCAATTTTCAGTGTCATTAGTCTACATATATATGGGGGTGATCCCGGGCAACACTTGTGCTTTGTATAGCATCGGGGTCTATGATTTCGTCATTCGAGGGGAATCGTTTGGTAAAACTGGGTTTGCCGGTCGGCCACGGCGGGCCTTGCACGGTGTGTTGGGACTCACTGGAGTCATTGATGTGAACCGATACCTCCCAGGAGGGGTGGCATCCATGGACGCGGGGGATAGGGGAACTCTGCTGGCAAAGGCTTTCGCTACAAATTTTTCAATCAAAAATCTCTACTAAATAGTAGACGGTCATAATTGAGACAAAACAATTTATTTCACTTTAGTTAAATTCAATTTAATTATAAACACTTAATCAATACTCAATATCTCAATAACTAAAACCAGTTCAACTATCTATACCTTGTTTTGACTATCTGTTATCACCTATACTTACAACTTTTTTTTCTTTCAATTCAACGAGTCCATACAATGACTATTATTTTAAACCCAATTACAAATCCATAATATTAGTTCTACCAAAAATCACGTTTCATGTTCACCTAGTAACGCTCTAACACCACCTGACTTGAGCAGACACAAACAAAAACTTATATGACGCCATCGACTCATCACCAATCTTTTTCTTGTTATAAACCTCATTACATCAATGAAAACAATATATAAGGCATCTAATAATAATATATAAAGGTATCTAATGAATCCAGGAATCCAAACAATACTTACACTCGTAAAAACTACTCCCGTGGCGTAAATTAGCGTTGCTAGATAAACGCCACTAAAAACACAAAATAGATAGATAGACTTTTATCCTTTACCTCAGAAAATAACTTTTCTTTATTATATTCGACCAATTACAATGGCTTGATCAGCTTGGTGATAGGAATGAGAAACGACAAAAACATATTATAATGGTAGGCTAATGTAAGACTACTATTGTAGTATTTTGTATCGACATAAGAAAAAGTTTATTATGCGCCTACTGTTTTTGACGATAATACTTAGATTCATTTTCCATTTGCTTTTTCTACGTTCAGGCCTATGTAGACCCACACACACATATTTGCTTATGTGTAGAGTCTGAGACGATTTTACCATCTTAAACATGTCGTGTTTTTGGAAGAACAAGGGATAGGCTACATTGTTACTTGCACTGTAGCGTACAGTATAATGGGACCTAATAGATGCTAAAGTTGGTAATTTTAAATACAACAAACAATAGCAAACTATATATATACATACGTATAATGTAGGACCTACACTTATTATTTCAATATGTCCTTTGAGTACTCTAACACTTATGACGTACATGTTCGATAAATTGGTATGAAAAAGATCAGAAATTGTATATGTACGACATTAAATCTAGGGACATATAAGTCAATGAAGTCATGGGGATGTATAACCTAGTGGCCTACACTTAAAACAAACAGTGAATGCATGTATATTGTGTATATACATAAAGGTTATCATGATCGGGAATGTATGTAATCGTATAAAATTGTACCAATTAAGCCTTCATGCCATGGAGATATCCTGGGGATTCTCGGAAGTGGTCATGGGGTTATCCTCAGGATTCCCGGAACTTTCCATAGGGATATCCTCAGGATCCGGATTCCCGGAAGTTATCATGGGGACATCTTCACATGTACCGGAAGCAGCGGCAGCGGAAGAATCACCCACGGCACCACACTTCTTCGAGCAAAACCACCAAAGGCACTGCCTCGCCCAGTACAGCGTGAACACCACCAGATGCATAAACGGCGTCAGGAAAAACACACCGGCGAACAGCAGACTGAAGCTCATTGCTGGCGTAATGCTGTAGGAAATAACGACGTAGATGGGCGGTTCCCCTGCCTGCCAGTGGATTATGGTGAAGATAGCGTACACAAATATCCAGGTCGTGGGCACCCAGAAATGGAGGAGGCGAACTGGAGCACGTGACACTGCCATGTCCACTAGCACTATGAGCAGGTTAATGATGTGCGTAGTGGTGTTCGCTAAATTATGGCTCCAGGTGTCTGCAACGAATGCATTTAATTGTGAGTCAAGTGCAGTGCTGGAGCTTAGGCTATGTCTGCCCCAAACTCTCAATGGTGATTTACAACAAAATAAAACATGGCTGCCATTGTGATTGATATCATAATATTACCTAGGTACTATTGCTAAAACTAAAGTTTCTAGAGAGTGAAAATGGGGTGGCGGGGGGGGGATGAACCAGGAGGCATGCCTGATCACCGCCTTCCTCATTAGGATGCAGCGTCGGGTTAATGCTGTTTGAGGGAGTAAGGGGTTTGGTCTATAACTAGATCTCCCCGCATCGGTAAGTGACCGGATTCTGCATAACCCAGGATGTTATAGGTGTATGTCGTGTCTGGGGCATACCCACACTATATCGCGGCGATTTGACTGATATGCTGGGGAGCCGGTCATTGTTCACCTAGATGTCACATTACAGCCTCTGCATTACATTGCTGCAGTTAACCGGGGTATCGCAATGGGCCCGTAATTGATAAGTAATACATATAATACATATAATACATATACATTACATATAATGTAATACATGTAATACATATAATACAAGTACAGTAGTTATTATAACAGAGCTTTCGATATTTGGCGCGGTTCCAAACCGGTCCCACGAGATACCACTTCGCTAACGGCTCAGTGATATCGTGTACGACTCAAGTTGGATACCGCATCACATATCGAAATATCGGCTAATAGCTGCTAAATATCTCAGAAATAGGTCCCATCAAGATATTATGTTTATCCTCACCCGGATCCCAGATGAAAATCCAGAACACAACGGTCACGATGAATGCCTTGGCTTGGTACAGCTCTGCGAGGATCCATTGCAGTTTGACGTTCCAGCTTATGTCTTCTCGTGCATCTACAAAAAATGTATTTTTTACCAAATTGACACACATTAACCCCCTACCCTCCAACACACACCACACCACAGCCCACCGAATTGTCGAGTTTGGTTGGATGTGGCCTGTCATGTGAGGTGAAATACTATGTTAAAATTGATGATATAGTCGGTTGATGGCTGTATGGTTGTTTAGTTTGCATTCTTGACAGGTATTGGTTGAATATCAGTATAGGTTGTTGGCTTGGTTACACCTGGGTGTGATGGGTAGAGGATGATAGATCGGGTTTTTTTCGTTAGCCTACTTGAGAGTGACCAGAGGTTGTGATGTGCGTTATAGCCAAGAAAGGAATAGCCTACCTGGGAAAGATTGTAGGCCGATACTATATTTGACAGCAACGATTCGGATCCGAGTTTTTTGGGTACGCTAGAATTTGACAACGTTGGGGCTCAATGCATATACGCGTATAAACAATGCGAATAAATATATACGGTACATGTTATTTGTGAGCAATCCACAAAAAAATATGTATAATCAAGTGGGTATGCTACATAAGTATTCATCGTACGGTAAGACTTAATTTTCACATAAACTAGTAGTACTAGACTGCATTACGAGCACGTACCAATCTGGTTCTGTTTGAAGTAGTATATCCAGGTGTTAACGGCCGAAACGAAGAATCCTACAGTTATGAACAGGAAGCTCCAATAAGTGTCGAAAGTCCAAACACGTACACCGAGGTTCATGTATATTCGGTACTGAACCTCCATCAGGATCATTAAGATTAGGACAACCGTCCGGTAGATGGCATACGGAAGTACTTTGTCGCCCCACTGCAATGTCAAATCATCAGGATCACTACAATTGAGACAAATTAATGTATTTTTTTTATGTAAAACTGAAATCGCGTCGTTATTTTAACTAAGATTTTCCTTTTGCGGGCGGTGAGCAGAAAATAATGTCCCCCCAAGAATGCTTCCTTGAATTACGCTATGCCCAACTCGTGACATCGGGGGGTGTAGGGCCTATCACTCGTATGAAACTGCCAAAAAACATATAGTTTTCCCATAACAGAATTTTTACATCTAAGTATCTATTTTTGTTATGAATGGGTTTGTGTACAACAGGCAGTATTCCTGGGAGCAATTCGAATCCCACCTAAAGTAAGCAGAATTATCAAAATTATCATAATAGCAGATTTCATTAGTGGCCTATATATATTATAACCCAGTCCTGTCTTTTGTCAATGTGGAAAATTCAGAACGAGGCATTTATTCTAATTATTATTAATTATATAGTGTTGTTAAAGTAACGATTGTAAACGCAATCTTAAGACAATATATATAGGCCTATATATATCGTACAAATAATTAAATAAACCGAAAATGATATTATGGAGGACAGCAACATACTGTATATCAAACATTCATTATCGCTGCACTTCTCGTTTAGATTGTAGGTACCTACAGTAATTTTCAATAAAGACTTCGATACCATAAAACCCACATTTGCATTGTGCTACCATCTTACCTGTGATTTGTGAAAGTCGCCAGGAGTTCCGTATTTGAACCAGAATTTGTCAACCTTGAGCTGGGAAGCCCACAACTTGCGAGAATCTTGCATCGACATCGTTTATGATTCTTGAAACGTTTACACACTTACGGATATAGTTTCAGATTAAGGATGACTAGGTGTTACAGTTTCTCTTAACTGTAATTGTAATTGTAATAGTCAAAAAAAGAAACGTTCGCCTGATATAAATCATATTATTTTAGTCCTATGGTATTTACAATATACATGTTTGTATTAAATTTATATTCAGCAACGTATATGTCATTCATATGCAAGAATGAGGGTTGATATCATTTAAGGTATTGATTGTGTGATAATTGGGATATCCACAGTTTAATGAACGAGTCCCTTCTAGCAAGAAAATACACATCCCCATACTACCCCAGTGCCATAAAATAACTTTTTCAGTGGCCATAATATCATGTTGGAGAGTCGTCAACATTCAGTACAGACTCAGTTTGAGTATGTCTGAAAAAACTGCAAAGAGTTAGAGGGTGATATGACTACTGATAAAGTTAGGATTTGTTACTGTGGCGGATTGTGAATTTTCCAATGCGCTTGTTTCAAATGCGTACCCTGTCAATGCGTGGAATGATACATGCCCATATCGTTGCATATGGATGCCACACACGTTGATGAATGTAATTTCAAGTCAAAAATGTATAATGCCCATACCATATGACAAAAATAATACATATAATAGGCGAGCGTTTCTTTTTTTGACTAGTATATATAGGCCTACTACTGACACTGAGGTTAGGCTACCAAGTATTCTCCGATGTGACGGGAACGACATTGTGTGGGTGATAGAAAAACAATACAAACCGATTATTTTCATCATTTTCAAAAAGTAGCAGAATTTAGCACATTGTTTATTTCAGTTGTTCAAAATATAGGTTATAACTTTCCTCTTCCCACCTGATCGGAGAATACCAGTGCGGGCTTAGGCTACATGTTTTTGTTTATGTTCGCCAAACCATATATCTAATATTAAACAGTGTTGCCTATAGGACTACTATTTTCTTATTCATATCCGTGTACCAAAGATAGCACATAATTATTCAGTAGTTACGTACTTGAATGTAGTAGCCAAGTCTATGCATACAATACACATTTATAATAGCCTATAGGCCTACTGTAACTGCTTGACTACCACAAAAGTCATGCTCGCTAAAATTGCAACGTCATGAAAACAAGAATAAAAAGGAGCATTTTCCTCTCTATGGATTTTTGGAGCGTGCATGAGCACGCTCCTATAATATCACAATGCACTTTCTGTAGTTTTTGTTATATATTCTTTTTTTCTGACCGGCCTATCTTATATCATGTAATGGTAGGTAGGGCCTACGGGATGTTGATATTACTATTGCTGCAGTTAACCGCATGCAGTTGAACCGCGTGCGGTTGAACCGTGTGCGGTTGAACCGCGTGCGGTTGAACCGCGTGTAGTTGATCCGCGTGCAGTTGAACCGCGTGAAGTTGAACCGCGTGCTGTTGAACCGCGTGCAGTTAACACGTTGCTGACGGCCATACTACATTCGTTCACAGGGGAACGATGGATACAATAGGACGCTACTCACAAACTACTGAACGGATTTTTAGAAACAAAGTATCAATATGTTCGTTAGGGATGTACCTACACGGGAGTATACACCATGCATAGAAGTATTGATTTGATTGGTCGGTTTGCGACCTAGAAAATCGACCTTTTTTATAAAAATGAAATGAAATTCTAAGACATCTGGTATATGGGGAAAAGTTTACAGAATTTTAATTTCTGGATAAAATGAATGAATGAATGAATGGGCTTAACGTGTGTCCAGGACCTGCCAAAACAAGTTGTAATATTAAATTTACAACATGGCCCAAGTGATATTGGATATTAATGGACCAATTACAAATTAATCCATACAATATACAATAACGATAAAAATCAATGACATGCGCAGGAATTGAACCCACAACTGCTGCCTAGGATCGTGATCGGTTTATCATGCCATTTGACCCCGCAAACCTGATGTAGTAACAACTTAAATGTAAACTACATACAGTTATTCTTTTACAAATCTACTTTGTTATGAATGACCTATAATTATTAGGTTGATTAAGAATGTTACAATCAGCGACTGGGGCATAGGCTGATTATCAGCATATGCCCAAGGGTGTGTTATATAAATTATTTGCCACATTATCATACAGTACAGCGGAGGTTTAAATGTAGTATTACTTACCCCTGTGGGTCATTGAAGTAGATAGCCTTTCTGTGTATGAGGTCAATAACGCCGGTCTGAGCTGATTCAAGACCCATTGGGATTTGTAGGAAAGCGGCGTTGAAATTCAACTTGGATCTGTGGATGAGTTTGATAATCATGTGTGAACTTTATGTCGAGGTGCAAAATTGGAGAATTTACCAAAAACTACTTTTACGCAATAAATCTCAAAAATCAAGGTAAAGTGTGTCATTTATGTGACATTTTTGGACATCAGTACTCAGTATCCACCAAATGTTGTGCAAGGGAAGGAAGATGTAATTATAGTAATAGAAAGAAAATAGAAAGAAAAAGAAAGAAGAATAGTAAGAAACAGAATGTGAAAATTTTGTATTATATATTTAGTAATAGAAAGCAATCTCTATTATAGATGATGTTTTGACTATGTCGCATAATATTTGACTGTTCCACTGTCAACTTCTATCAACTGCATGCTGCGTGGCCCATGTTCAATGACAAATTCCAATAGTTGACGTAACCAAAATCTTGCCAGTAATATATGAGTGTCTAGTGTGAAATATACACTTTCATAATAGGTACCAGAGTACATGTACCAAGCAAGTAATTAACATCTGCGATCTTGTGATCTCACCCCTCCGTTAAATGACATAATCGTGATGTATAGCAAAATAAGTGGTTAACCTGAGTTGTGAGAGGACGCGTTTCGGATTCGCGCCCAGTCTGTCGAGTTTGTTGATAAATGCGACGCACGGAACGTTATAACGTTTCATCTGTAACATGAAACAATGTTAGTTATGAACATTAGCCCCATTAAGTAAAGTGTGACATTTCTATTTATAAAGTGCTCTCACTCACATAATACCGCGAAATCACTCAGAACAATTTTCAGGTAAAACAGTCCGAGATTCGAACCCACGACCCTGCATAGGAAATGAATGAGCAATCACTGCCCCTCAACTCGCTTCATGGTCAATGAATTGTGTCATATCTCAATAGACTCAGCAGTGGCTGTGTATTTGTCATGTTGGTTTGTCGTAACTTAGTCCAACTGTCCTATTGTTCCACTACAGTTGATTACATGATTTTCTTGATGCCTCAAAATGTTATGCAAATATTTATTTATTTATTATAAAACGTTCATAAAAACTCGAAATCTATCTCCTAAACATAGATTACTATGATGCCAACCTGTCGTGTAACTGTAAAAGTCTGACTCTGCACACCACCGACCCCACACAGCACCAATATGGCCCCATCCAACACACGCAAGGCTCGTTCCACTTCTACAGTGAAGTCTACATGACCTGTAAATAAAAATAAATAAATAGCTGAACAATAGATATGACTCTAGTGTGAGAGGTCCCAGGATCGAATCCCGTCCCAGACAAAAATATCGTACTTTATCTGGCGTGTATTTGTTGTGTTCTCCGTGATGTCATTGTGCAAGGCATCTCTGTTGATGCAGCTGTAGGAGAGCATAGCGACTGTGCAATAGTGTGCATATTCTCCTTAGATGGAGGAAGTAACGAAGTATAAATAAAATAAATTTGTGCATTTATATACCGCACTTTCAGAATCTGTCCATGTTGCCATGCAGGAATCTCGCAAATGACGG
>WNLI01150340.1:0-15677 GCA_025802215.1 Wirenia argentea
CGGGGGGTGGGTGGGGGGGTGGGGGGGGGGTGTTGGGGGGGGGGGGGGGCGGGGGGGGGGGGGGGGGGGTAGGTTGTGGATGGGTATGTGAGTGGGTGCGGCAGAGTGAGTGGGGTAGAGTGGTGGGTGGATGTGTGGGAGCGGTAGAGTGTGGGTGGGTTATGTAAAACTTATATAACATAGTGACATCATGTTTAATCAATTTTACTATATTATAGTAGGGGCGTCAGTTTTTAAATTCCGCAAGTATACAGTATATACATAGGTACATATTGGTCGGTATCTGTCACAACAATATATACGATACAGGGTGGGCCAAAATTTTGTATACGCACTTGTAGTAGAATTATGTATAAGTATGCAGTACATTATAAGCATGTTCCTTAAACATTTTACCATTTTAATGAAACGTACAAGAAACAATTACAATACAATATTATTTGTGTTTACAATACGGTATAGTGTAATTTAACTGACCAACACACGACGTGTTGTCGGAGTCGACAGTTGATCCGATTGGACAGAAACAGACTGGTGGAGTGGTTGTCCCATCACACTCATAACTACAGTTGACAGTGCATCCTGCTGGCGACGCTGACGGATCTGGAATGGGGAGGAGGTGTAACTTAAAAAAATATTTGTTAATAAAACGTACTAAATTATAAGTGCAGTTGTGTACTGTATATAAGACTTCAAAACCTATGCCTTCGACGTGCAGACATCGCCTCGAATGGAATTTGGAATGTTTAGAAATGATCGTACGTATATGATCGCGTAACTCTTCGATGGAACATGACAATCTATTGATTGTCAACATGTCCAACAGTAAGTAATATATGACGTTCAGCGTATTTGTAAAATGGATGACGATATACATACAGTGTGCCGTCTATTGCATCGAGGCATCGTAAACTATGAGTCAATGTGGTAAACAAGATGACTCAAAAGACACCAATGCTATGCATTGCACTGAAGACATTACTATTATACGCTTCATCTGATTATGAGGGCGAATGCAGATAAATTCTTCATAATGAGATGAGTCTGCTATAATATGCTACGAGATAAGTCTATTAAAATGATATTAAATACTTAAAGGGACACTAAAGGCAAATAGTATCTTTTGTGGGATGATAGGGATGGTATTGAAGGTCAAATTAAGCCTACGTACTAAGATAGTATATTAACCCTAATAGCATCTTAGCGGGAGATGCTCTTCTTAACCAGAGGTAGTTCAACTATACATGCTAGGGTAGGGTTAAGATACTGTCATAGCATGTAGGTTTAATTTTACCTGCAATAACCTATCATCCCTCAAAAGATACTATTTGCATAGAGTATACCTTTAAGAAAATTCGGTTGAATTCTGTCGAGAAAAAAATACTAGAAATATAAAACTAAACATAGTTCTACAAACAACTTAAACAGCTCACCCTTTTCACAAGAGACTCCATCCCCGGCCAAGATAAAGCCAGTATGACACCGACATTGGAAGCTTGATTCAGTGTTCTCACAAATCTGTTGACACCCTGACGCACTGCCGGTGCCCTCACATTCGTTGATATCTGCAATGCAGGGTGGGTCAAACTTGACTATAGGCTATATAATATAATAATAACAACAAAATTATAAGGCAATCCTTACAATCGCCAACTATATCTCCAGTACTGGTGGCGCACTTGGTACGACGCAGGACTCTCAAGCAGGAAACCCAGGTTCAAATCTCGCCGGCACCCGATTTTTTGGTAACAAATTTCCACTTAGGTCTATTCTACCTAATTTGCATACGGTACAATGTTATTAGATCCATATTCACAGCCCGGCATTGACAGACCAACTGACTTTTTAAAATCTAAGTCCTGCTTTTATACCCCTGTAGACGCGCAGAGTGTTCAACTTGGGACAATGTTCCAAGTTGTTACAAGTATGGCCGCCATATCTGGGCTTTATAAAAGTAGACTTCAGCGTTGCTACCCAGTCCCTAGATGCTCAATTTAGCCACTGAACTAGTGGGGGAAATTAGGGGTAAGTTCCTTGCCCAAGAGAATTACAGAAACACAGGGAAATGACACAAACATTTGACGCGGCCCAGGTTTGAACCAGGGACCTCCGGCACTGTAAGTGAGCACTCTACCACTGAGCTATACTTAAATATGTTTAAAACAAAACAAAAACACGATAGCCATGTACTAGTATTCAAGGAACGGATCTTACATCACTATACACAACAGTCTAAATACTCCATTTGAATAGTAAAACGATCACGTTGAAAGCACTCACGCACTTAAATTATAATGTTGGCGCGTAACATAAATACGTGCGATATATGAGCGTTTTGTAGGCTATCATCTAGTTTAGTATAACCTTGGCAGTTTCCGTTTCCGACGAGTCGGTATCCCCGTCGACATGTGCACTCAAAGCTGCCGGCTAGGTTGTTACATGTGTGTTGACACGTATTTAATGTGTCGTTCAGGCATTCGTTCACATCTGCGGGGGTAAGACTTTTCCTGGTAACTCATTTTGGAAGTATTTAAAAAAAAATTATGACAAAAATATTATACAGTACAAGACGAACAGTTTAGTTTATGGGCTTATGGGAGGGAGAGGTTTTAGACTTCATCACGCAGACCACATACGGGCCCATTGTGATAGCCTCATATATGCCACTCAGTCGTAATCAAATGAATTCTGATTAATACACAGCACCAGTCTACGAGTACCTAAACTTGTTTCTGATGTAGAATGGTCCAATGCAAATAAAGTGGGTGTGTGGGGTTAAGGGTGTACCGATAACTATATATGCCACGAGCAAGGTCGCCCTATGAATCATATGGTGCAGTACGTACAAGGCGAGATGATAAAAATGAACTCAGTATAGGGTCACTTATAATGAATTATATTATAACAAAGTTTACAAACACTATACAATACCGAGGACTATGGTGTTTGTCACGAGAAAGATTGGCGTGTGTACCGAGGACTATGCTAGCAGGAAGGTGGGGTTGAGGGTGTACCGATGACTATCTGTAAGTTTGGGTTAAAGGTACACATGTACGTATCACTATATATTAGGGACATGGTTGGGTTAAGAGTGCACATGTACCGAGCACTACATGCCACGGGTAAGGTTGGGTAAAGGGTTTAGGCCTATATATGTATACCGAGGACAATATGTCAGGGACTATACGTTCGGTTAGGGGTGTACCGAGAACTACAGGCCACGAACAAGGTTAGGTCCACGTGTACCTATCACTATTATGGCACGAGCAAGATTGTGTACACACGTACCGAGGGATCTATTATGCTACGAGTAAGGTCGGGTTAAGCATGCATTATATGTACCGACGACTACAATTTATGCCAACAGCAACGTTGGGTTAAGGGTGCACATATTATATAGAGGACTGTATGCCAGGGCAAGGTTGTGTGTACATCTACCGATAACTATACAGTATATGAGCCAGGAGCTAGGTTGGGATACGGATGCACATTGCACATGAAGAAACTGTGGACTTGTTAAACGTAAAAGGTGCTCACAGAGAAGATTATGAGTGAATGATACAAAAAATTAAATTAGGCCTAATAGTCTTCACGAACTGTGGCGTATTAATTAAACTGGTCCAGATTTGTTTGCTTTAGTAATCTATAGGACATCCGTACCTTGGCACATGTCATCGACGATCTCCTGGCCATCAGGGCAGTTCTCACACCGGTACGCCTTGCCCCGTAACGCTTCCTCTGTAGGGGTGAGGTCGACACACGTGGCTGTGGCGGGACACGCCGGTGCGGCACATCCGTCCGTCTCATTACTGCATGTCACACCTGCAACACGTGATAATTTTTGTATATTGTTTTAAATTGGCTCAGACGAATTGTGCATTTTTGGACAATTGGCGTCGTCTTTCATTGGTTAAGACACGGTGATTGAGACATGATGGTTAGTCAGTGACAGCGTCCGGGTTACTGTAGTCGACGACGAATGCCGCCATTTTAAGTTTTCGGGTAGCCTAAATTACGACTCATTTGATCGAAAGTAGAAGACGACTGTATTTGGGCCGCGAGTAGATAAAATAATACATGTACTACACTGTTTTATTTAATACCTCACAATACAAAGAATTTCTATTCTGTGAAAAACTTACATCTATCGTCTTTCCGAATATGTAAATACACATTTATTTGCAAAATAAATTAATTTATGTGCATGTTATGTAGAAAATCAATATACGATCATAATTCGTAATACCTAGTGTTTTGACATCGATTTCGCGCTCGAGGCCGGTTAGCGGGAGACGTCAGCCAATGCTGTGCGAGTAGCCTATACCTCGCTCCGCCCACCACGCGGAATCGTTACGTTGTTATTATGATCGACATCATTCTTACTGTATTCACGCAGTATAGAACTGTCTAATATTGATATTTTCAATAGTTCAATATTTTCAATAATATTTTCAATAGTTATAATCGCTCAGCTACTATTGATCGGAAATACCGTTACTATTTTATTAAACGGATCCGTCTTCATGTCACGTTAGTTGTCGTATTCTATATATACACATTCTAGTTTCTATCAATATAGAGCGAAAGTTCGTTGTTATGAAGGCACTTATATTAGGGCATTCTTTCATTCGTCGCATCGAAAATAATATATCCGATGCCAACGATCCGTACTACAATTGTGGATTCGATGCCCATGACACTACAATTACCTGTATAGGAATCGGAGGCGGTACCATACATTACGGACCCAAGTCGATTCAACAAACATTCATTCACGACCAAATACGTGCCATAAATCCCGACGTAGTATTCCTACAGATAGGTGGGAACGACTTGCGCTCTACCAGCCATTCCCGTGACATAAACATTTTAGCTTGGAGCATTTTAGAATACGCAGGAGACATCGTCCAACGACACAATATCCAACACGTAGTCATCGGACAACTGCTCCATCGTTTCAACCATCAACATGCTCCAAAGTATAATGACAACGTTAACGAAATTAACAAACTGCTGAGATCTATCACGTCTGCATCATCCCTGCCTGTGTCCGTATGGAACCATAGAGGCGTATGGAAGCCTAACCGGGACATATATGCACATGACCGGGTACATTTCAATGAGCATGGGATGAGAATTTTTGCTCGGAATATCAGTGCTGCCATCCACTCCGCAAAATGCCATATACATCAATAGTAAGTGGTTCATACACTAGCAGCGACATGATATATCCGGGTTTACCCTATTTAGGCATATTATTATTTACTATACGTTCCTAAAACGTGTACAGTATCACAGAACCAAATCAATCCAAATCAGATGCCTGTCTCAGCATATATACCAGTATCGTGTATCCCAGTTACTGTGTATCACACGATCTGACAACTTACGATATAGCCTACTGTATTCACCATGCCACAACGACATCAGATTGATCTATAATATTCCAGCAAGTGAATGCGCCATTTATTAACCACGTTAGCCATTTACCTCGGTTGACAATCTCGTCCCTTTTTGGCGCTTACATCCTTGGCTATTATAATAATACCATTATAATTCAGTATACTACATGTAAGCTATATATACGTATTTTCCATAATGGATTTTCCAGAATGCATTCCACCATTAACGTCGCCCATATATACGAATCGTGATTTTTCGTCCGTGGCGATTCATTTACCAGCGACAATTTCCATCCGTGACTTTTCCATCGGCGACGACGACATCGGTGACGTTTCCATCGGTGCGAATATTTCCATCGGTGACGTTTCCATCGGTGACGATTTTTATCGGCGACGACGACATCGGTGACGTTTCCATCGGTGTGATTATTTCCATCGGTGACGTTTCCATCGGTGATCGATTTTTATCGGCGATGACGACATCGGTGACGTTTCCATCGGTGTGATTATTCCATCGGTGACGTTTCCATCGGTGATCTTTTAATCAATCGGTATCGTTTCGATCGGTGACGTTTTTTCATCGTTGACAATTCCATCAATGACGTTTCCATCGGTGACGTTTCCATCGGCGATAATTCCATCGGTGACGTTTTCCATTGATGACGATTCCATCTGTTACCTGTCGACTTACATCGACAACTTTTCTTCTTTACCGTACCCCATTTCTTTTTGTTTTTTGTGTTTCTCCTTTTCCAGACATGAATACCAGAAAAGGAAAACGCGCAGCCGTGGCTCCCTCGGTCGCCAACACACCTGCGACGAAAAAACCACGCAAAACCAAGAACTCCGCTATGGCAATCAGCGCAGAAGCCATCAAAAGCATCACGGATACGGTAACTGCCAATGTCCTTCAAGCCCTCAAAGACGTTGCGACGAACACACCTGTCACACCGTCATTGCCACCTCAAAACGACACAGTTATCGTTGACGATGGCGCAATCCCCGGAACATCGTCGCACTGTTTTGTCGCACCTCCGCAACATACGACGTCGACCATTAACACTCAACCCCCCGCAGACGTATCGCCTATTTTTGAGACCGCGGGCGAAAACTCAACATACGCCTCTCTAAACCTAGGGAATCTCATCAATACCACCCTTCCACTGGGATTCGACGTCCCTCCCAAAATCAAGAGTAAAATCTGGGAGGGGACATACGTGGACTTCAGCTCACTCATAAGTCAACCCTTCGACACGGAAAACCAAACGTACAGCGTATGTAAAACAGGCGACGAATTCGGTTTTAAACTAAACCAAAAATCGAAGCCGATTGTATCGATATACGAGTGGGGGGAAGGTTTCGACATATTTTCCTTCATATATCTTGAAAAATACCCAGGGGAAACGTCCCAAATGATTCAATATGGAAACAAAATCCGTCTAATTAACGCGAATTACGGCCTCTCTGCCGCGCTCTTCTACGACGAAAAATTCCGAAAATATAAACAAGTTGTGCCAGTTTTATCGTGGTCCGTTACTCACGACGAAATCTGGCGTCGCTGCCTCATGCACGCAGGGGGGAAACAACCACAACTCCCCAGATCGAACGACAGCGTAGGGCGGCGATCTTTTCGTGGCCCCAAACCACACAATCCTCGCTCAGGCCCCTCAATCCGAAAAGGCTACTGCGTCGTCTACAATACGTCCGGCAACTGTTCAAGGGCCGCATGCCCATACAAACACTTATGCGACGTATGTGACAACCGACATCCCCACTCAAAGTGTTTCCGCATTCTCAACAAGCCCAGCACCTTCAGTAAGCCCAACGTCGGTGCATCTAAGCCCGCTACCAACACCAATAAAAGTGAAAAACCTTAAACGACATTTAGCAGGCTATGACCCTACCAAATATGACTACCTTATAGACGGATTCTCAAACGGATTCCGTCTGGGTATTCAAGGTCATCTATCGAGCAATAACAGTTACTGTAGAAACCATCCTTCTGCCCTCAATAATCCTAACATAGTTAACCAAAAACTAGAGAAAGAGCTTGCCCTACACCGTATTGCCGGTCCATTCATAGACAAGCCGTTTCAAAATATATTCTTTTCTCCCCTGTGCCTCATCCCAAAACGTGATCCAGGGAAATTCAGGCTTATCCATAATTTATCTTTCCCTAGCCAGGCCTGTGTCAATAACCTTATACCTAGCGACTTTTCCTCGGTGAAGTACGAGACCATAGATCATGCTATCAAACTAATCAAGCAGTTTGGACGCAATAGTTTGATGGCAAAATGCGATCTGCTCGACGCATTTTCTATGATACCCATATCCCCCTCCGACTATATGTACGTCTCGTTTAAATGGCAAGATTATATATATTACGATCGTACCCTTCCCCAAGGTTGTTCATCATCATGCTCCATATTTGAATCATTTAGCAGTGCGCTGCAATGGATCATGACCAAAGACCGCAAGGTCACGGGTATTAGTCATCTACTCGATGATTTCTTTATAATTGGAAAACCCGCGTCAAATGCATGTAAGAACAGCCTAGAATATTTCCACGAAATCTGTGCCGACATAGGCGTACCCATAAACAATCAAAAAACTGTATACCCAACTACAGAGTTAACTCTATATGGAATCCTTCTTAATTCTAACACTCTAACTGCGAAGCTCCCAGATGACAAAATTAAGAAGGGTCTCAACTTATTAATTAATGCACAAAAAAGGAAAAAGATATCACTAAAACAAATGCAATCTATCTTGGGCTTTCTGAATTTTGCTTGCGGCGTAATCACGCCGGGCAGGGCTTTTTTGAGACGTTTAATCGAATTAACCGTGGGGGTTAAAAAATCCCACCATCTTATTCGCTTAACTAAAGAATCGCGAGCCGATATAGCATCGTGGATATATTTTTTCGAGCATCACAATGGTATATCGTGTTTCCTGCACGACGAATGGATGTCATCAGAAACACTTAATTTGTATACTGACGCAGCCGGAGTACACGGCGGTTTTGCAGCCGTTATGGGTTCACAATGGTTCGCTGACACATGGTCTGACGATTTGCTTCACATGCATATTACTGTGAAGGAATTGGTTCCAATCACTTTAGCTATGGAGATATGGGCTAAAAAACTTTGCAATCACAAAGTTATGTTTCATTGCGACAATTTGGGGCTGGTCGCCATCTTAAACAAACAATCATCAAAAGATAAAGCCATCATGATATTGATACGTCGTTTAGTCATAGCATGCCTCGAGCATAATATACTATTTCGAGCCAAGCACATCCCTGGACGCGTTAACGTTCTTGCCGATCATCTATCTCGGTTTAAATTCGCAGAGGCCATGCAGCTGGCACCGCATCTACGCGGTAACCGAGTTAGCGTACCTCCGACCCTAAAAGTGCTACGTTAACACAGTCTGTATAGCCTAGTAACGCCATATCGATTATTCATATCCTAATAATCGATATAGACGCATGCATCGCATCGAAGCCCATCAATCATCATTGGCGCAGAAGGCGATGCCCCATATCTCCAATAACTAACCACAGCATGCAGTCATCAGCCCATACACATAGTCCGTATACACGTTAATTGTTGTTCTAATGACATCCACGAGCAAAACCTTACAATCAACTTTGCGGTAGGCTATTTAACATGAATATACATGCATAGGACTGAAAGGTCGGTCAATTATCGTTGCTTCCTTTCAGTCCTATACTGAAATTATTATATACTGTAATCTTAGGCTATTGTCATCAATAACACGTTAGCCTTCCTATTATTTAAAATGCATATGTATAGGACTGAACGGTCGGTCAATTATCGTTGCTTCCTTTCAGTCCTATACCTAACCTGTTACGTGGTGTGCCACCGCGACATTCTGCGGCACATTTAGGGCAGTTACGTGTGAGTAGTTGCCTTATCTGTGCAGGTACTGGGTGTGCATTTAACGCGCGACAGGTTAGTAGGAAATCACACCTTACGTACATATTACGGGGTTGATTTTACGGTGTAGGTAGGCCACACGTAAACTGTATATACTGGATTTTTAGACTATTAGGCCAGTCAATAAACAATGTTTTTATGTACCGGTACCATAACGTATGTAGGTAGGCCCTATAGGTTATACCGGTTATATACATTATTTTGTCAATGGTCATTCATGCCGTCGCTCAGTACGAATTATAATCATGCTTTATACCATGCATGTTACATGTACACAAACGATAGGCTATAATAGCATCCGCCTTATACGCGTGATATTAACCTGCATCACGTCATTATAGCGTAACGTAGGCTACATGCGCAAAAAATCGCAAAATAACCGTAGGCCCATGCAGGGAAGTTAAGAAGTTATTATTTCATTCGCATCTTCAACAGTTACCGCATATACATTTTATGAGGCAAACACCTTCATATAGGCTACATTTATATACATTTTGATAACGAAACTCACTAAATTCCTGTATTGTAATGGGAGCTTGCTTGTCATAAGCCAACCAACTATACCGTATTATATACTGAAGATGATAGCACTCCGATGATTTCTTAACCTCCTCATTTCTTATCCCAACCTCAATTTACAAAAACTGTAAGCCATCATTATTATAGCCTATATCCAGCATAAACATCTTTAAAGCATGATTTGCGTTACTGCATGTATTGGTAATAACCTCCCTATATGCGTAGGGCATATAGCCTATAGGCCTACACCATACATGTGCACATTATTTTTTACTATATTCATGTAATTTGATTGTGTCATTATTTTTGTTCATAGTCGTTTTATTGACCTTTGCCATGTATTGCATTATATCCATATTATTCGTCATTATGAATAACCCTATAATATCGTTATACATTTTCCCGTAGTTAGTACCATAATATTATATAACCAACCGTGTCATTAAAACAATATAATTAGTCTAGTTTCATGTTTGTATAGCCGTATACACTATTTATGCGCAGTCGCACTATTATCTTTGTACAGTTCGTACCGTACATGTTTATAGGCGTATGCCGTATTAACAGACGTGATGTCTGGGTTTACCGAACTACAGACGCGATAGACCACCATGCCATACGTGTAACCAACACCCCTGTAGCCAACATACCCAACTTTGTTTAGGTTTGGTCTAGCTACGGTGGTCCTTTTGTAGACATTTGTCCGCCCTGCATCCGTCAGCCCCCGACTCATGTCGCCCCAGCGACTCGGCCCTCCATGGACGATAATGTCTCTGGACGTGCCATTTAATTATGCTTTGTAGTCGAGTTGTGGCAGACAGCGGTCGGCATTTACAAATGGCTCATTACTTTTACGACATAGTCGCGGTTTTTTCACCATATCAGTTAATTTTCGTTATCCGGCAAGCATGGTGGTCCATTGCGATATGTGGCTCGGTATCTCTGCATCACATCAAAGCCAGTCCAGAAACGATTAACAAATCTGCCTTTGATCATACTTTTAGTTTTAGCATTATTGTTATAACTGTAAATAACAGCGCTGCGATATTTTTATAGCCTACAACATCCCTAATTTTTCAACGTTATTTTATTCGGTAAAAGTTCTTGTATTTTGGTGGTGTCATTATTTATGGAAATTTTTCAAACCAATTTTTGTTAGCCCATTTCCATAAATTATTCCTTTTTGGCCTTTTGATTCCAAAATATATGCCCTCTGCATGCACTTTTTATTTGTCAATGCTTTTCACTCATAATATCCGAAGGGGGTATATAATATTTTACAACTTCAAATCGTCATTTTTCTATAATAATATAATTATTTCTTATAATAAAAATGACAATTTATTTACCACCATAATCGATTGTTTATTACAATTTGTTGCATGCATTTAGCATACAGTAGCTTCGAACTTTTACCATGTCGTAATAACAAAAACATAAAATATATTAAAATCGGGATCATGGTTATAATTTTATAAGGGTTTATAATGAGTTCATTACTTATTGGTCACCCTGTATAACATATTATCATGTTTTTGCTGTCAACCCATCAATTGTAAATGGAGATGGCTAACCTTCCCATCCAATGTCACAGTGACACACCAACAGATGGAAGTTGGTACGAGCCACCTCAATGACCTCGTTGTCCTCCATCTCATCCGAGCCGATGGAGAAATTACAGCTTCCGTGTCCGCTACATCCGGGACAGAGTATGATGATGACGTCATGGCCTGGCGATATACCACCCTTACCATCGTCTGCTACTACACTGTCAAACAAACAATATTTTTATATTATAATGCCACTATTGCGACTACGTAATGTATGTAGGCCTATACAGTACATCGCGACCAAACATCCGTCTCTCGTTTTATCTTTTTCGCCACGGCGTCTTCTGCTGCTACAGTCACTCTCGTTTTAATATAGACTGTTTTCTCATGTGACGTCGCGGACTCATTTCCGGTAGCAATGTTAGACATTGAGCAGTAGTCAATCAGACATTAAATTTGATTAAATATCCCCGCCAAATTTCCACCTCAGGAAACCCTCGGAATTTCTCGTATTTCCATGGAATTCCCTTAAGATCTAAGATGTCATATGCCAGTGACGTGATAGTGCGAAAACAGTCTAAGGGACACGACCGTGCGCGGCTAATGTTCCGTGAAAAAAAACTCCGCATAAATGTAAAAAGTTAGGCTATACTACCACTATTTGAATACAATAAAATATAAACGTATAGTCTATACATTACAAGATTAATACTATATCTAGTGTTTTCGTGAAATCTAACCTGAATTTGACACCGGCTGTATCGTTAAAGTGAGGGCTCCATTGAATAACCACTGTGCCGTTGGTCACGTCCGATATGGTATAGTTTCCTGCGACCGCGGATGTCACATTCACCTGTGGCAGGATTGCATATTACAATAGCAATAGCTACAGTGGTATGCGACGGTATATTACAGACATTATATTTAACAATTTTACTATTACTCATATGTTATACTACCGTTTTAGTAACGTTTTACAAGAGAAAGATTGCGAAACGCCGGTTTTTTTTGGATAAATTTGTTCTCGATGCGTGTACCTACAGTATCTAGCTTAGCTAATTTACGCACCGACTGAGTCGCGTCTGACCAAACAAGTGGTCAAGCGTTGCAAATCACCATGTTTCAAATGACTCGTCCATTAAATCCAAGAACTCGAAGGCTTAAAAAATCCCAAGTCTAAGGAGAAATCAGCGGACAACATTGCCCTGGTGGGGGAGTCGCCGCATATAGACGGAAAACCCGTAACTACCGACAACACTTCCACGGATCCTCCCGTACCTCACTTTATCATTGACGCCAGAATGATCCAGGGTAGATGAACCACATCGAACCAAGTTAGTGGTCAAAGGCTGTGGTTCCACCCACACGTCGCTATTGTCCAATTATATATTAGTGTGAAACACTCCTGATACAAAAACGGGGTATGGTTAAAGTGCCACCGCTAAATAAAAGTCGCCTGTAGTGTAGACAATGTCATGTAGTATTCCGATATGGTTTGTACGAATAACAGTCTATATAATGTTTTCATTATTCTAATTAAATCACGTGTCAAACCTGCAGGGGATCGCCATCTGGATCAGACACGACCAAGTTGACGGTAGACACTTCGCCAACTGTCGCCTGGATCAGTACGTCTCCCCTAATGTATGGCACACCGTTGCCTAGGGAATATGACGGTTACACATATATCTGGATCAGCACGTCTCCCCTAATGTATGGCACACCGTTACCTATGGAACATGACGGTTACATTTATTATAGTTGCCTATTTGAGGAAGTTTTAACTGTTTTGTATCGTTCGTTGTAAAGTAGAATTGGTTCAGAAGTGGAATTATCTATAGCAGAGTAAGCACACCAATGCCTACCTACCTACCTTGCCTATAGTAAGCACACCAATACAACTACAAAATAGTACTATCGATACCAGTAGTCATACTTTATGGTATAAACGTTTCAAATCTTTTATGTGAATCTCGGCAAGACAATTTTACTGAGTCACAAATCTACTCGAGAACCGAGATGACATGAATTATTATTGACCACAATCATGCTACATGCATTTTGACATTTATATACCATTATTACACAATTTTGATTAACGTAATAGCTTTACTTAACCGTATTGGAAAGAGTATGATATGTGTAGATTACTGTATAATGTTAAAGTTCTTATGCATATTATACATTAGAACTATCAATAGGATAGACTATATTATATCTATCACACCTGATGAAGAACGTGTTTAACATTCGAAATCTTGTGTTTTAACAATCGTTTAGTGAGTGATAAAAGTGTTACTCCTTACAGTACTATTATCTTAGTGTTGTAATATATATTTTACTACTGTACTCTATCAATAGGATATTATACGAACTTGCAAAATTCTGATATTCTTTGACGGCTTCATCCTGTTCTTTTGCTAGTCCAGCTACCTATTCACAACACAAATCAATGTCTTTATTTTAAATATAAATGTGGCACGACGGTGTATATTTCTATTTCATGTAAAATATTGATGTGGTGGTCAGATGATCTAAAACAGCAAACCCTGTAATAAAACAATGTTCCAAATCCGCAAGGAACAGTTGTATACACATCTTGCCATTATCTCTCACCTACAGTACAGTATACCAATGGTGTCTTTCGGTCATTATGATAACGTGAAACAGTGGCAGAATATGAGTACGCCTTTGTTTGCCAGTGCATGTAATGTAATATAGATAAAGAGGGAGTAATAATTTATATTGGACATCACTTGCAGTAAAAACGCGCGCTACCAATAGACCAAACAATGTGGATTATTCAACACTGTAAACTTGCAAAATTCGACTAAAGTGTACACACGTTTCTCGTAGTACGCCTACATTTTGGTGTTTTGTCAGTAGACTGACTACGACCACTCAACGAATGAGACATATAACTAGTCTACATACACGATAGATCGACAGCAACATCTAGGCCACGGCACCATCCAGCTATATATATGAACAGCTACTGTGACTATATACACCATGTCCCATAACGCTGTAGATTATTTACCCTACACTAATTGAAAATGTGTGCGACAATACTTACATCAGCGTTGTTAGTGAGGAGGTAGTCATATTGACATTTGGTGTTGTTGGAGCACACTTGTATTGCCGAGTCGATCTCAGCTTGCGAGAAATCCTCCAGAAATAACGGAAGGAATGTCTCGGAGAAGTCGAAGTCGTCAGCGGTTTGACCGGGTGGGTAGATGAACACGGACTCCTCTTTCGTGATTTTCCCTGGTGGATATTACTCATTATTTCATTGTGGAAATTACCGGGGTGGATTGTTGATTTAAAAAAATGTGAATCGTAAATGAATGAGCGACTCAATTGATTTTGGTGCTATATATATATATTTACTGACTGATTTAATGTTACGAATATGCATGTATCCAGACTTGACAGTCTGAGAAATGTGTCCATGATTAGAAAGGTTACTATCAAAGAGCAGCCCTAGATTCCTAGCTGAGGATGAAGGATGAATGGTGGAATTGTTAAAAGTGATGGTGATGTCGGGAACTGGGGTACGTCTGTACTTGGATGAGATTACCCACAGTTCAGTGTTGTCTGCATTGATATGAAGTTAATACCACGGCGTATGACCCGAGGGAGCAGTATCTAAATTACTTTTATTTCATGGCACTTATGCAATCCGCAAACCTGGCCTTGGTACGAACGCCCTCGTGAGCAGTAACTATATATATTACTATATTAACCGATGGATTGGTGGAAATTATGGTACACTATCAGTAATAAGATAATGTCAGATATAAGTATGATCCAGACATGTGAATACCAGGCGAGAATAAAAGGAAATCGCAGAATATCAGGAAACATCTGTGAAAAACGTCACTTTAGGTACACATGCCCAAAAATAAGATAAATAAATAAATTTAAAAACACTAAATTTTGACGAAACCTGTGAACGACGTCACCAAGATAAAATATGAACGTATATATACACATGTCCTACGATTTCAATTTACACACGAAGAATGACCCCTATTTTACTTAAGCCCCATATATTATAGCAGTATTGGTAACGATACCAGTATACACAACGTGTGCTACAGGGTGTCCCTAAAAAAGCGGAACGGAACTTCATGAATAGATTATGCAAAATAGGTATGAGGTACATGCATATTAAAGGGGTACCTATCTCCTTTCTAAAAAGTCATCAACTGTTGAAATCGACCGATATTTGACGTAGATAT
>WNLI01150451.1:0-15668 GCA_025802215.1 Wirenia argentea
CGGAAGCGTAAGGCAATACTCTTTGTAGAAATATAGTCATCTGCAAATCTCCAAAAAATTTGAACGAACTAATCTACAATTACATAGGGTACCTGACTAGTAGGGCACACCTGAAAAACATTAAAAAGTGAGATGATGTGCACAACAGTCATGAAATCATTGTAGCCTATTGTACGTATGGTATATTTCAATCCACGTTTTTCATTCATAGACTTTGTCATAGACCACTTCAGTGGATGGCTTACGATCATTGTATATCATTACATGGTAAGATGTGAAGAGCGCCAGTTAAAATGACATCATTGTTTTCACATTATGAATCGCGATGCGTAAATGTGAAAAGCACCCATCAATCGACGTAATTATTATTAGCAGATGGTATTCATATCGTAACACGCAATCTACGATGATTCCCGATGAAGGCTGGTCTGCGAATGTCTATTCACTTTTACCAAGGCGGAAAACTGGTAATTTGCTGTACTTTAGCGACATAGCGTCAAGTATCGCATCAAAGTAAGTGTGATTTCATTCATTGGCCAATAGATACGTACTTCAAAGTGATGATGTGTTGCAAGTTAATCGTTGCTTTAATCGTCAGCCTTAACATTCTTGCATAAAAAGAATGTAAGTGAGTGAAGGAAATTTAGACAAGATCATTACCAATTCAGTAGCCGGATCCATATCCACTTATATAGGACATTTATAAGCATGCGTTTGGTCGTTTCATCAATTCTCATGATTTTCGATCCCGTCATTATGGACTATAATTTCCTCTCGACTCTGTTAACCGCCACTGCGTACAATGCTGTGGGTAAAATACAAGAAAAGCTGCCACTTGTCAAATTGATTGATGGCTGGTTAATGTTAGAGAGACTCCAATTGCGTGAGTAGGTGATATTAGACCCTCAGGAGCCGGGATAGCTAACGGAACATTGCTTTCATGTGACTGCGATATTTCATGCCAAGTTCAAATATCGGACAAAAATGTGGTGTGTAATTATCTTTTCATTGCTTGTGACATGATCAATCGTCCTGTTCTTGATGAAATGGCGCCTTATATTTATTCATTGGGTATATTCGTTGGGAATATATTAGCCTACTACCGTCTACAATGCCATGCTGTACATCGTTAGCGTGATCCAAAGCAAAAACCCATAAAACATCACATGCACATTTCTACACTGCATTTTTCATCTCCCTATCCATCAAATTTTTTTATTAGAATATGTGACTGTCTATAGGGGCGTTGTCATCCAATGCACTTCAACGTCAGCATGCCTTTATTACAATACACAACTTTTACAGTATCACAAAGTCTTACTTCCCAACTTATGCAATGCAATATCTAAAGAGTATAATTAACCGATCCGGATTGAGCATGAAAAAAATTTATCTTGGCCAGTTCTATATCTACAGTAGGCTGAGTATGCTGCTGTTGATAAATGAAACGTACACTGTAGGTATACCACACCACAGAGATCGTATAAATAGAGGTGACGTATGTCGCCTGAAAAATGGCGATTTTTGCTGCCACCTTTAACTAAATGGCGATTTTGCTCCCACCTTTAACTAAATTTCAGTGGTCAGTTTAAAATATTTTATTGAAAACCGTTTGTGTCCATGGATACAGGTGCCATTTTTCTGACGAGGCGATTTATGCTAGCGAAGTCGATTCTATTTATAGAGTTCAGTGTACCACAAAAACTGTGACGATTGATTTGTCAAGAGCAACATAGATATAGAACTGGCTAAGATGAATGTTTTTCATTTTCAATCCGGATCGGTAAATATGCACAAACTTCTACTGTCAAACGCGGTCACATGTGATGCCTTGCCTGGCGCCACAGAGAAAACAACAAATGCACGAGTCCATGACGCAAGTCCGTTTTTGGGGCTTGACCCTGAGATTGAACCTTGGTCCTCTCGCACCAGACTCCAAGGTCTTACAGTGGCGCATAAATGAACCTTTGTATTAGTAAAACATTCCACTTACATGATGCTATATTAATTCATAATATTGCAGCTTCTATGGGAGCAAAACGAGTTCATTCATTCATTCGTTAGTAACATATCACAATAATTAATATGCCATTAATACAACCATAGAAAGGACAGTTTTATCAAGCATAATAATGTGTGCATTAATGTATGTAATGTAATGTGTACGGCTGTACGCCGTACAGGGTTTATCTATCAGAAATAGTCTCAGGTGTGCTAACTGCTAATTATTGATTGAATACAATTTCTGAGTGAAGTGAAATTGGCACATTGTTCCATGCTTTTGGGGCGCACATAACTTGAAAAGTTATTAGGCTATGTCATATTAATCGATTTTCCTATGCATTAGTAGAAATTCCAAAATCACAATCAAACTAAAGTGCATACATTTACGTTGTCGATATAAATTCAATTATTGTCAGATGGGACTGGGCCTAATGTTGCTAAAATTGGTGAAATAATTAGTAGTCTATGTATGCATAAACAATCAATATTAGGAACAAGAAAACTGATTGTTACAACGATTATCACAAAATCCAGACTAATTATAAACTCATTTGAAAATAGAGCAGACTGAGCAGTGCATGCAGACTTACATTGGGATGGTCTGTGTCCTTATCTAAAACCAGACAAAATACACAAATTATGCCATTGACTGCATGTGTCAGCATGGCAGAACATGACTAGGTAATTAGCGTTAATAAATTAATAATGTAGCCTAATGTGTAGAGGATACACGGAACTGGCATAAAATAGGTCAGGTATGATTAATGGTATGATAAATTCATGGACAGATTTATACCTACGTAGTTCAGGAGTGTTATATCTGTGGATCGACCCTATGATATGATTGGGGTCTGTGATCATATCAACTGAGGATCACTGGTGTAGATGATGACATGAAGTTAGTGCAAAGAAAAATACAATAAAGACTGTAGATAAAGTAGAAGAGAAGATACTGTAGATACATTTCTATTGCAAAGGTGATAAAGTAGTCAAACATAAATTATGCAGGGACAAAAAGACCTTACAGTAAGTTTTTGTTCCTACTCAATTTTCATAGCTGCCACTGCACAGAAATGCTCACATTTACATGATGTAAGACCGACATTTGGTAGATCGAGAGATCTGATTATACACGCATCTGCATCGGTGCAACAAATGAATGCATTCACATCTATAGGGTAAAGTTGACATTATTTTGCGTGTGCAATGGGATTTGGGGAATATTATACAATGTAAAAAATGAGAATTGTTATTTGATGAGAAATTTCCAAAAAGTAAATAAATCCTGCAAATTTTGCTCAACTGGATCAACAATTTTGCAAAATGTTACTGGTAGTTCCACAAATTTTTGCTAATATTTTTTGCTTCAAAGCTCCACAACATTAGTTTTCTTTGGAATATGTAAAAATTAGTTTCTTGTTGTACAGTAAAACTCCACATGTCATTCTGTACCTTTTAGTAAACAAAAATGTATTCTATAAAAAATGTTATATTGTTTCACCATGTATACCATAGGCCTACAATAGTTACTGTATAAAGATTATTACTTACTTGGAAACTTTGAAGAGGCGTTTGGAGCGCTGCAAGGCTGCATCAAGGAAGCGAGATCGCTGACGTGGTGGGCGAGGTGACGCGGGTGGTGAGTTGACAGGTGACACCGGCTCTACTTCAGGGTCAACTTTGGTCGTTGAAGATGATACCCCTAGGTCAAAGGTCATGGATTGCTGGCACAATGTCTCTACAGCACTGGGGGAACTTGGTGCGTGTGTACTGTTACTTCGTGCACGACCAACTTTTTGGAAGAAACCTCGTTTTAGAACTGGTGATGTTGGAGGAGGTTGGACGGTCGGTGGGTTTTGTGGAACCTCCATGCTTTTTGGTCGAGTGTGCGGTGTTTTACCAGTCCGTTTTGAATATCGCGTAGGTTTTACGTCGCTGTCTGAAAACGCACCTTCGTCGAATGTTACGGCGTATGATTTCTTCTTGCGACGATGAAAAAGCGAATGAGATGAGTATGGTGTAGGGGAACTCTTTTCTTTTTTACTTTTAGCTGTGATTTTTGGTGATGATGGCGATAATATGGGGATTTTTTCACTGGTTATGGACTCTGAATCAGCGTCAGTGGCACATGTAATAGGTGATGATGTTAAATATGTTATGTTTTGTGGCGTTACATTTTCATCATTTGTGAGATCTTGTAATGGTTTTGTAGATTTACTAGTCTGGGCATCACTCGATAATGAATCAGTTTTACTTATTTTTTTCACGGATCCCTTTTTCACCATATGAACAATAGCTACGTCACTTTCCGATTCCAGTAATTTATCATCACTTGTGCTTTGAATATTACTAAACTCGTACAAGTTTTCTTTATCGACTCCTTCAGGTAAACTGCTGTGGTCAGACGATGACCGTGCCGTTAACACTTCACATGATTCTGATTGGTTATAGTCGTGTGGTACAGTCACAATACGATGATGATGTCGGCGACTATCCTCAATCAATTGTGAGGCAGGTTTCAGTGTCTTTACTGGCGACACTAATCCTATATGGCCAAGATTAAGCGAGGGACTCGTAGATCCATGTAACGTATCGAGGGACTGTACTTTATGATCAGCGATATCCTCTGGGGAAACATCTACATTAACCGAATCTTCTCGTGACAATTTATCAAGCGCAAATGCGTTTTGGGAGCGACATTTATCACCTATGTCGGAATGCTCAATGCACTTTTGTTTACGCAAATGTTTACTGATAAATTGGCTTCGTGGCGGCGTATTTTTTGACAGCCGTAAAAAGTCATCAGAGATTTTATGTAAACTGACATGGGCAGAGCTGGATTTCTGCTGTTTATTCTTACATCGCATAACGGGGCTACTGGGCAATCTCATGGGTAAGCTGAGTGATCCAGATCTATGCGTTCGTTCTTTTTCCATTTTCTTGAATCTAGACGAGTCAGACTGTGAATCAAGTGAATCAATTTCAGCTTCTAAATGGATGTTTTCATCCTCGCACCCATTAACATTGTCTATAGATGTGCTCGCACCTAACAGAAATATCACTTTCCCCGACTTCCTATCAGCTACCGTGGTTAAATCAGTGACACTGTCTTTCTGTTCAAAACTGCTCTCATCAACAGAATCGTTGAATTGTTTCGTTTGCTGGAAACTGAAAGCTCCTTTGATTCTTGGACTGGAATCTGACTTGAATCCCGAATCAGTCTCGTGACCAACTGGCTTAACACCGGTCCTACTTCTCGTATCTGGCCGATCTAAATCAGCAATTGACAAGAAGTCATCCAAGGAGTTTTCATACGAAGCAGGAAGCGATAGATCCCGTTTCTTCTTCAGATGAGGTTTCTCAATTGCGCGAAAACGCCGAGGGGAGACGGCGAACGTTTCATCATCGGGTTCATTTATGGAGTCGCAAGATTTCGCGGAACTCATTTCTGTTGAATCAGCTGATGTTGTGCTGTCTCGGGGAAGCTTTGGGGCTGGTAAGTGCATGAGCTGTGTCGCTCCCTCTTCTGGAAAAATAGTAGCTATATGATTAGATACAGTATATCACATTACCGTTCAACAAAACTGCATTGTCAGTTTCGATTCAAAAGGCCATATTTCAACATTTTGTAAAAATGACATTTCCCAGAAAATTATTCATCTAGAACAATTTCAGATTCTACGAACGGAAGATAACAATAATTGCTCAATTCAGTCGATCATACTTCACCTTTTAAGAAAAAGATAGGCTATGTATGACCTTTCATAAGCTTTTCTAAGATTTTGCTCTAAAAATTTGCCATTTTGTCTGAAGATACGACCTATCGACACTGTACAAGATGTAACTTATGATGTAACTTTGACATTCAAGTGAAATTTTCAGTTAACTGATCGTTTTCTGGAAAAGCAAAATATTGAAATATTAACTCCTTGATTGCCAAAGACGTATATATACGTCATGAGAAGATGAGATAATTATCCTGGCAGTCAAAGAGTTAATCAAATCAAGATCAACGTTATAACTTATACATATAGATCATACATATTTTTTCATGAAAACTGTGTCTCCATGTTGCAAGCAACACATGATATTTTCGGCGAGATGGGCATCCTTAGTTGTGGTGAAGGCAATCCATCTAGGAGAAGGAAAACTCTGATATAAAACCTCTGCCTTTGGACGGGAAAGGTTTGCCTTTGCCACAAACCTTTTATTTACTTACTCTTGCAGCAGTATATTAACCTTTTTATGCGATACAAATTAATAGCTGCCAATTGCACAACTGAGAGATTCGTAGAGTCTGAATTTTGTGCCTAAACCTTCTATTGATTGATTTTCTCCAAAGAGGATAGTCTACCATGACTGGTTTTATCGTGGGATCGTCCAAGAGCATATTATGACTTATACATAATATGGTCATTCAAGCCACATACTATCTTACAGTACACAATATCGACGAATGGTCATCACGACCAAGTGATCTACGGACCTAATGGTAATCTATACGTCCATATCAATCTTCATGGCACCCATGCATGAGGGCAATTCTCACAAGTCTTATACATTAGCTCATTAATCAGTCTAGAGTTTCGCTCAAAATTAACAAATATATAGATTTATATTCCCTACTGTCTCACTACGATATATCACTACGACAACCCCACTACCCATGCAGTTTCCATTCAATCAAGCGGGTGGGTCGCGGAACAACATCATGTCATATACTAAACTGTATTTATATACACTATTTATACACTTATATAAGATGGAGTAAGGTATATTGGTTATGATAATTGATATTAAATTTCGCTGACAAAAAACAGTGCCTCCGACGGGATCCGAACCTGCGACCTTCTGTTTCCCGGACAGATGCTGTACCAACTGAGCTACGGAGCATTGGTAGAGCATCTGTCCGGGAAATAGAAAGTCACGGGTTCAGATCCCGTCGGAGGCACTGCTTTTTGTCAGCGAAATTTAATATGATTATACACTTATATACCCCGGGGCAGGGATAGCTGCCAGCTAAAGTGTGGGGCTACCATTCAATTGGTACTAAGAGTCGTGGGTTCGAATCTCGGACTGTGCGATCGGTGCTTTAGCTGAAAACTGTTCTGAGTGATATCTTGGTGCTTTGTGGGTGATAGCACATTTGCCTCGCCTCAGTTTACCAAGCCTGTAAAATTTGTACTAATCGTACAAAAACATGGGTTATATAGGCTATAGTCAGGATGTAAAGCCATGCATATCATTATTATAATTATACCTTGTAAAGGGATAATACTACATTTTGATGCCTTGCTCAGGACTACCCTCGCATGGCCATGATGTAAGAGACATTTTCTAGATCGAGAGAACTAACAATGCGGCATTATAAATGTCATACTTTTCTTTTTTTCACTAGGCATAAAAGTACATATTAGCATCCAAACATGTTACTGCTACATGTTTGTCAAGTAGGTATAATGCAACGTCATACGTGCAATACAGTACAAAATCATATTGTGTACCCTCGTATTGACTGAGGAAAATGTATGTGGATATTTTTGTTTATTTCGGCAAACGATTCCACTGATGGTTAAGAAGGTCAAAGCTACATGAAATGTGAACTGACTGAACTCAAATACATGGAGGAACAACTGACCAAAAGTTGACGTCATCGAAACCAGATATCCGGAGAAAAACACCGGATATGAGCAGGATTATTTCTGTTACTCTGTTTGATGACAGCTGTCAGAAGAAGCCAACAAAATCCATCTCTGAGCAATAAGAGCTGTATTATGGCATTTCTACGCACTTTGAATCTATAAATCAACTGTCAGGTCACAGTACAATGTATTGAATACATCATACGATATAAGGAAGGTGCTGCTAATCTGAGTCAACATGCCGTTTACAATACCACCCAGCCTTATTCTTCAACCAATATACTCCATCAAAGAATAATTCCAACATTAGAAATTCAGTGATGTACCACTGTGGTCAGGGACATGGTGGACAAACGGTCTATGGCATTGGAACGTCGAAAAAAAAATCACAATCCTGTGGTTTCAATTATTATACATAATATGCTGTCGACTTTTACCCAAACATAAAACGTTGACTTTATTTCGTGCACCAGCCTCAATATGAGGTAAAGTCGGAAAGTAAGAGATAAGCTAGTGCTCTGTTCAGGCGAGTGTACAGTAGAGTAGATGTGGCTATTCTGATCCGCTTAGGACTTAGGAAACCAGGACTGTGTCTGACGGATTTCCTTTAGTGTTCTGCCACTAATCCCCATAACGAAAGAGGAATAAACTCACCATGCTGTTCAGATTGCTTCTCCTCCTCATCGGTTGGCTGGCCCGAGACTTCAAACAAGGGAAGTAAGTCGATGCTGTAACGTCGCTTGTCTGCACGCTTCTCTCCCCTGCATTCACTCTCAACCTGTGGTGTAAATATCAGGTATAGGAATGAGATCAAGGGAAGTTACTGTAGAGCCATGACTGTATCAAACAGATGTATAGATCCAGAGATTGTTCAAAATGTCATTTTTACATTAAAATTTTCTTCTTGCGTCCATTTGTTGAAGGCTCATGATTCTAGTGTAATACAGCTTTTACACGAACACCAGATGGCGCGAACCTGGTGCAGGAACCTTTTTGCACAGATATTTTAAACGTCCAGCTTAGGGCAAACCTCACAGCAACGAGTAGAGAGACATTACAATTATTGTAACTTTTATGAACACAACAAATTTACTCTAATCAAATCGGATTTTATTGGTCCTGGGCAGGATTTGAACATGGGACCCATTGCACTATATTTCAGTGAGCTCCAGTTTTAACACTGCATTTATGTCTATAACTGTCCACTACACTGTCTTGAGAGAACCGTCATAACAGAATGTGATTGCCTAGTGTTGCTTGTAGGCAGTATAAATGTTACAGGGAGATTATAATTGATGTAAAAACTATACGCATTTGCACAGACTGCACAGTTGTTGAAATCACTTTCCCATGCATTGCAAAAGTAAAATCACAATAACTTTGTGTAGAAATGCCACATTAAAATAGTAACGAACTTGTGGATTTTGTCTTGACTTGACTCTGACATTATAGCCTCGATTGCTGGAATAATACCTCAATTAGTTCAGTCGATAAAGTGACATCCACAATACAGAATGCATTCTTACCGTCGTCGAGCTCTATCATGTCCAATGTACATATTTGATATCTTCATTGTGTATCTTGAACTAGCTTGTACCTCTACTAAACTTCTGGGTACAGGAAGTAGAGTGAAGACACTTTAGAATAGTTTATTTGCAAGAGAAAAATGTTTCCTGTGTTACTGGAAGTCCCTTGGGCAAGGAACTTACCCATTCTTGCCTCCACTAGTTCAGTAGCTGAATTGAGCATCTGGGGACTGGAAATTCAATTTGGTAAGCATACCTTTGGTCTAGCTCCATCATGTCCGTTGTACGTATTTGATCGTTTCAGGGTCTTATGCCGTGCCGCCTTGTACCGTAACAACTCCGCTTCACGTCGAGTGATATCAACTTGCAGAAGAAGATTCGTGACTTCCTGAAGCAGCAACTCTCGCTTCATGTCCAGGATTTCTTTGTTCCTCTCGAGTTTGCTCAGACGTAGATTATTCATCTGTGACACAAACATAGAGTAGACATAAAAATAATAGGGAACTTGAGGAGGACTCCCATCTTCGGTGTTCAATTCAGATTTATAACCTGACCAAGATAAACAAGCAAGATACTATAACTGTGTTTCCAAATAATAATATATCTTACTGTTTCACACTTGAATATCTGTGTATTTCATTGTACTAAATGTGCTTGAACACAGGGAATGGTGGCTTATTTTTGTCTGGAGAAGGGATGAAACACAAGTGTTATGAGAACCTATTCACTTTTCTGAGAACTGATGTAAGGTTTGTATATACATTAGGAAAGGGTATTCATCATCATCATCATCATCAAGAATTTTTATGGCTCTTTTACATGCTTGCATGACTGTGTTAGCCGGCTTACATGATAGCAGCCTTCCATGCTTTTCAGTTTAAAGTAAGATCACGACTCAGACGTTTTCTCTGCAAGTCTGATCTCACTGCCTGGTCCCAGGTCATCCTTGGTTTTTGTCATGTATTGACTTTTTTAATTCTTCACTTTGCGATTACATTCTAAATTTAATCCAAGGGTCGTGGGTTCGAGTCCCAACCACGAGATTTTGTTTTTTCAGGTATTCTGTGGGTGAGAAGTTCTGAAAACACATTTTCCGTAGAGTCAGTTTACCAATCCTGTAAAATTGGTACTGATTGTACATATTCCTTAGCCGGGGTATGTATTGGTTGGGGAGTAAAGCCATGCATATAATTATTATAATTACTTATTGTAAAGGGCTCGCTGTAAGTTTGATTTATCGTTCACGTCTTCCCTCACATCGCCACGCTGTAACACTGACATTTTAGGTAGAATTAAAACGATAACACCGTTTAAGACTAACAAGAAAATTTATTGAGCGCGAGCTTTCGATTATAAATAATCTTTATCAATTGAACTTCACTCCTACCCCGACACTTTGTCATTTTAGGTAGATCGAGAGATCTAAATGTCAGATTTTACTTTATTTTACATTATACTACCTCACCTGTATCTGCAGCTGCATGGCCTGCCCGTAGAGGTGCTTGAAATTCTCCTGCATTGGCGAAGGCTTTGGTGTCCCACCATCTGAAAGATGACACTTCAGTAAAACAGTGATAAGAAGATAATTTATGCCAATGATGGCGGTACTCAATACATTGTTCTATACTTCATCCCCATGCCCTACAGTCTCCCACACCTCTACAATACAGGTAGGCTACTATCCATGGACACAATAAGCAACTCTATCAACAATCTTGTTGAATCATACCAGCACCGACTCAGTTCAAGCGTTGTATATGAGTATACGTTAATTCTATGGAATAGCCTCCCAGTTTCAGTCATCACTGTACCGATCCTCCAAGAGCTCTGTCCGGCCTTTAGTAGCCTATGGGGATGATGTTTAGAATGGTTCATTGGAGTAGCGTCCCTTCTTTAGGGAGTACGTACCTGCAACATTTCAATGTAGGTACTGTACGTATCTGCTTCATTTATAACTTTGTCACCTGTAGCTAGGCTAGGGTAATTTATGACCAGACTTTACAAAAGGCATGTAATCTATGGCATACAATGGCAAGAAATCAACAATAAATTCAATCAAATATTCATTGACAATTTTCCTGTGTTTCTGTAATTATCTTGGGCAAGGAATTTACCCCGAATTGCCTCCACTAGTTCAGTGGCTAAATTGAGCAGCTGGGGACTGGGTGGCTTTCGTAGGAATTCTACTAGCTTCCTCCACTGCTGTCTTCGAGTCATAGAAGATAGAAATAACCTACCCACGTTCGGTGATTTTCTCCGGGTTCTCCGGTTCCCCCACCATGATAACATTTGGTCACTTTACATGACTGTGTATGTGTTGGACATAGGTTGCAGTGCTGGCCCCGGGCAGCCCCATTGGGGTAGCACTCCCTTGAAATGAGTCGCACTTACAGAAAGTCATGTCACACTAGGATGTGGTGATATGGTCATATTCCACTACGGAATAAAACACCCAGCTATTATTATTATTAATCATCAGTTTAGAATATAATATACAGTATAATTAGTATGGCAACAGTCTCTTCATTTCTTATCGTTCTTGGAGGTCATACCTACCTCTCGATGGTTGCTAAAGGCCTACAAATTGTTTTAATTTGAATTCTGCCATTTCATAAATTATTGAATAAGTCTACATTGAAATTCAAAGCACATTATTTTTGGGTCATTGTGATGGGTTTTATTTCAAATGTTGAGAATTTGTTCAGTCAAATTTTAAACACGTTTAGTCGTTTACAGCTAATTCTCTTGAAATTCTTTCAAAATTAAATATTATTTCTTCCAAAACATTCCAAATAAGCATACATGATTTCACACCTCAACCCATCAATAATTTTATTTATGAAATTCTAGTAATTAGTAATCCATATATCGAGGGGAATATAAACTTTAAGAACACTCTAAAATGGAAAGGGACGTGTGTTTTTTTTGCCTAGATCAACAATTCTGTAGTGGAACTTTGGCTCTTCGGTTCACATCAGATGGTACCTAAGTAATGTAAAGATTGTACTCACCCAAATACTTCATGTTCTTGTCGATCTTTGACGAGATTCTAAAATCTATTCATTATAAAAACAACGATTGTTTTCCTAATTTCTAAACTCTATTGGTACTAAATTTATCAGAGGTCAATATTAACAATGTATTAATTTGTCTCTGTTATCTGGTTATAAAGTAATGATTATAGATTAATACGGTTATTGGTTGTAATGGCTAGAGATCAGAATACAGAGTCACTGAGTCAGTTAAAAACCAATTTATCCAGAAATATTTAACATCCGTTTAGTACACTAAACTACCTTAAAATGTAATGTAATAGACTATTTCCCAAACAACACCACCCAATAATTAAAGATCCCTAAAATATAAAGAAACGACATCATACGCATACAATAATATGACGATATAGAGTTACTGAACCATGTATAGGGAAGTAAAATACAGTATAATAATATTTTTCATAGAATTACTTTCGAACCAAATAAAGTTATACTTTAGTCTGTACAATTTAACTAACACACTATATAAACGTCAGCAGTATTATATAGTTTATATACAAAAGTTATTTGGGATAGCTTTCCAATCCATCATGTGGGCCTAGGTAGGCTACAGTATAATGCATGATACCGCATTGTATTGATATCTTATATATTGCGCAGTGCGCACCATTTATCAAGAAGCTAACTAGTCATGCGTGTCACAACTGAGTCTGATATTGTACGAGAGCCGATAAGTGTTTAGGATAGACGATAAATTTCAGATGGCTTCAATGGTGTGGGTAGATATACCATATCTACCTATTTTCATGGATGGTATTTCACAATATCCACATACCGTGAATACTGAGTTACCTACACCTGTCACATCTTAACTTGACCGGGGGCAACGATGAGAGTCAATTACAAACATAATTCACCCATATACTGTAAACTATCCAGATTTTACGCAATATGTGGTCATCGAGGAAATTTGATAAAGATTCTCTTATTTCACCACTCTCGTAATTCAACCGTGACCATTTTTAAACAAATAATTTCTTTTATTTCAAGGCTCAATATGTCCATCCGATATAGGGGCCTAAAGAATGTTGATCCTCCGTGGAATGGACTACACTACGAATGCCAATGCGTGGAGATCCCTGTAACATACGGGTTTATCTTATTTCCATTGAAAACAAAAATTACAGGAATGAGGCCCAGTCATTTAATTTTTTGGCTTGTTTATTATGAAGTCACGATTTTGGACAACATACAACTATAATTATGTTCTTCCTCAGTATTTCAAACATAGATCTATAATAGATAGGTATATTAATTTGTTGTGTCAGGTTTCTGATCTAGTACTAGTAGTTTACGATTGGTCGGGATGGCTAAACTACCCCGTCAGTTTGATTCACTCACCTCTACCTCATAATGAGGATGTGTGACGGGGCAGGATGCACAGAGAATGCAAGAAGTCATGTTGCATAATTATAACGCTCACAACATACGCAAGTATAGAATCTGACAGAAGATTCAGAAATGTCATACATTTTACTTGAATATATACAGTAGAATAACTAGAAACAGTTGGATCTGACATCACCAACTCATTACGGACCCAGAACGCTGATATCCCATCCACGTACAACATAAACTTCCAAGGCTTCCAATTTTCCCCAGTTTCCGAACATGATGTCCTCACAACACTCCTTTCTCTGTCCAACAACAAGAAGGGAGGTAATTCCCAAATACCTGCCTTCATATATAAGCTATTGTCTCCCTTCATCATACAGTCGGTCACCTCCATCACAAATGAAATCATCCAAACTGGTATTTTTCCAATCCCGTGGAAGGAAGCGCTAATCACCGCCCTTCCAAAAACTAACGACCTTACGTCAGCCACCAAATTCCGCCCCTTATCTTCGCTCCCAAACCTATCAAAAATACCCGAAAAATTACTCACCAAACAAATGCGTTTTTATCTGGAAAGTAAAAATCTCCTCTCACCGCTGCAATTTGGTTTCAGACATAAACACTCCACCCAATCACTACTGCTTCAAATCACCAATAAATGGCTCAACATCCTTGATAATCCGACTGGAAATAAATTTGTCTGCCTCACCGCCCTCGACATCAAAAAGGCTTTTGACACCGTGGACCACAATCTCCTCCTCCAAAAACTAGCCAACATTTTCCATTTCCATCCATCATCCCTGAAACTCATCCACAGCTACCTCTCCGAACGTACCCAAATTGTCAAAGCTAACAACGTCCTCTCTACCCCCCAGCCCCTCACTTGCGGCGTCCCGCAAGGATCTGTTGTCGGACCAATTCTCTTCTTGGTGTTCATCAATGACCTCACTTCTCTTGGTGATTGCTACCTGTTTGCCGATGATTGTATCATTGAGCAGACAGGTAGCTCACCACAAGAGGCCATTGATAACACCAATGCACTAATTCCCCTATTTTCCTCCTGGTACAGCTCAAACCTGCTCAAACTGAACTCCGACAAAACCAACTCACTTGTCCTGTCAAACATCGCAGTCGACACCAGCACACTTTCACCAGTTATCGTTGACCAACATCCCGCCATTTTTACCCCATCCCTAAAATACCTTGGCCTATACCTTGACCATTCACTTTCATGGAACCACCACATCACGCACATAAAAAATAAAGTCAGTCCACTCATCGCAAAATTCTACCGCGTTCGTCACTGCTTCACCCACAACATCGCCCTTCAATACTACACCGCCATTATTCGCCCCTCCATCGAATATTCCGCACCTGTCATCCATAACATGTCAAAAACGAACAGTGATACCATAGAAGTCCTCCAGAATAGGTGTATGAGGATCATTGACCAAGCACCGCGCCTCACTAGCTCCGCCCCGCTACGCGACAAATTAGCCCTTCCAACCCTTTCCAACCGCCGCCAGTACTTCTTCCTCATCGAATACTATAAACTAAAACATCAACTCATTCCCAACATCCATCCTAACTTCACATCCGAAACCCCGCAAACCCGCTACGACCTACGGAACAAAACAGAAACCGTCGTGCCACGCACCAACAAATCCGTAGGGCAGAGATCACTATTCTATCTCGGCCCATCCACCTTCAACAAACTTCCACGTGACATACAAACTTCACAGTCCCTTATGGAGTTCAAACGTAAACTAAAACGCCACCTTCTTTAATGCCTCCCCCGACAGCAAACACTCCACTCTTTCACGCGCACCCCCAACCCACACAATCCCCTCCAACCAGGCCCTCCCCTCCACCCACACCACATCACACACACCCATAAGACCTCCACCCACTCCCCTCACATTCCACCCTCCATACACTATCCTCCATCCTCCCGCTCCTCCACCCACCAACACCTCCACACACCAACTGCTCCACCCACCAACCCCCCCACCCACTAACCCCCCCCCCCACCAACCCCCCCACCCACAAACATGCTGGGCTGATGTGGTCGGCCCGGATGTATCCCCCTAGCCCATATTCAACCG
>WNLI01150562.1:0-33143 GCA_025802215.1 Wirenia argentea
AAGTCATGTTAAGAGCTGCAGGTAATAATTTTCAAATAGGTCTTTCAAAAGCTCTTCATACAGAAGGCTATGAAGGGTATAAAGGCTTTGGACAAGCGAGAGATTATCATGAACCATTATCAGGAGAAGATATAACTAACATCGACTATATTATTCTTACACTTTCTCACTATAGTGGTTTAAAACAAGTTTTACTTTTAGCAGAACAAAGTAGTTTAGAAGCTGCAGGAGAAAAAATAAAACATCTTCATCCCTTAAGATTCCTGTTATATATATTTTCTCATGAACAATTGAGAGTGGAAGTTAAGCATATAGGAGGAATGGCCTGGGATGAGTTTTCTCTAGGAGTTATAGGCAGCTTACGCGATGAATCAAAAACATACGAAAATGTACTGAACAATAGTATCGATTCCGAAAAAAAGTCACCAATAGATGCTTTTTGTGATGACTTGTACAACGAGCTTAACAACCGAATACAAGATAAAAAGGGAATAGAGAAGAAAGACAAAGGTGATTTTAAGTTAAATCTTGACAAAACAAAGCCTAAGATTCGTGAACATATTCTGAATTCAGACTGGAGAAATCTTTTAGAAGAGCTAAAAGCTTTGCCTAGAAATCCCGAGTGCAGAAGATATGATATGTAGTTAGTTGCACAATATTCTCATCTTAACTAAGGTGAAAATTATTGACCTCTAGTTAAGATGAGAGCGGCGTATTAATCAGAAAAAATATAATAGTCCAACAAATTATATCTATTTTTTGCTGATATTTATCTATTTAGCAATACTACATGTTTTTCATGTTTTGCTAATAATGGATGAAAGTAGCATCGCAAGGTATTTCTTTTTTGGATACACTCTAGGTGAGGCTCTGATTGAAACGGCTATTTTTGTTTTAGGTGCCTATTTAATTCAGACTTATCTTCATAAGTATATCTTTAAACTCTTCATTGCTTTTACTTTCATTTTTTTATTAGCAATTACTATCGATTTTATCATGTCAAGATTAACAGATACATCTGTTTGGTATTGGTTAGAGTTAACACATCGGGAGAAGGTAGACAATTTTATCGAAATGGTTCTTTTGAGTGGTATACCCATGTATGTATGGGCCGCATTGGTAGCATCAATTATTGGCCTTCCTCTTCTTGGTGTAGCCCTTTACTACATAACACATCGGTTCTCAATGAGAAAACCTGTGTTTATTTCGCCAAAGCAAATAACAAAAACGGTTTTTTGTGGAATGGTTGTTCTTTTAATCGGAGAATCCTTTACGTCTCCATTTTTATCATCGAGATTGTATCGCATCTACCAACAAGCACTACCTTGGAAGACCACATTACTTACCCCGAAACCATTCAGTTTAAGATTTAGCTCTCAATTAAGGCCCCCAAAAAATGAAGGCAACGTATTAAAAAAACTAGCTTTACTAAAACCTAAGGAGGCCAAGAAGAAAAATATTTTTCTTTTTGTTATCGAGAGCCTAAGATCTGATGTCATCCAACAAGGTACATCTCCCAATATATATCAATTTCAACAAGATAATTATATCTCTGGCTTAACTTTCTCAAATGCAAATGCTACGCATCTCTCTTGGTTTACTATTTTTCATTCTGAACATCCCTATTATTGGAAAGGAGATTTTGTCAAGAATTGGGAAATAGGGAGCGTCCCTTTAAAAATGATGAGAGATTCAGGTTATAATATTTATACCTATGCAGCCACTTCATTATGCTATTATAATATGGATGAAACTATTTTTGGAGAGAATAGTTACTTAATGACTAAGAAACATGAGTTTTTACACTATGATACTCAAGAAGCTCATGAAAGCGATCTAAAGGCAATTGAAAAACTTAATTTTGATGTTCCTATTATAGCAAAAGAACATGAAGCAAATCTCTTTATTATTTTTTTAGATTCTACGCATTTTCAATATAGCTGGCCTGATGAACCAGAGTATACAAAGTTTACTCCTTATGCGAATAAAATGGATTTTGTGAAGATTATTTATAATGGAGAAAGTATCGGTCGTATTAAAAACAGGTATTATAATTCTGTATACTATGTGGATTATCTTATAGGAAAGTTTATCAACTCTTTGAAAGAAAATGATTTATTCGATGAATCTTTTATAATAATCACTGGAGATCATGGTGAAGAGTTATTAGAAAAAGGAAAGCTGTTTCATGCTTCAAATCTACATAAAGAGCAAATAAGTGTACCAATAATTTATAAACTTCCCTTTTCTTCAAAAAAACAGCTTATCAATCACGATTTGTCATCTCATATCGATATCTTTCCTACTATTATAGATTATCTTTACGAAGCTCCCTCCTATTTATCTTTCCTTGAAGGGCAATCTTTATTTAAGACTCAAACTTGGCCATATGTAATTACCTCTCGTTATAATGCAAGCTTAAGTCCTTATGAATTAATGATTAGTAATAAAAAATGCAAAATATTAGCTCATTTGCACAATAGATACGACTTAGAAAAAGTTTCTGGCCTGGAGGTCATGGACATAATGGATTTAGATGACAACCCCTTCGATAAAAAATTCACAAAATCGGGACTGAAAGAGTTGATTTCCAACGAATTTGGCAAGGCATTTCCAAAGCTCTTTCCTGACTCTAAGTAATTGATTTAAAGTAATTTTTAGTTGACTTTTTTAGAAAAATACTGTATAATTTTTATTATATAGTACGAGTTTTATCATGATTTTAATTAAAAAAATAATAACCAATTTAAAGGCTTACGCTCTTTTATATAACGTGTTTGCTTTGTTTTTTGGGCGTTCGTGGGATTTCTCTTATAGTAGGAAATCACTGGCTTCAATAGTTCATAAAGACTTGACTGTTTGTGGTATAAAGCGTTTTATCCAACATTCAGAGAAACTGATAAAAAGAGAGCCTAAGACTCTTTTTAGACTTATTCAAAAGGTTTTAAACAAAATCCACGAGAGCTTTCAAGATCCAAAAGAATCTAATATTCGTAACGCTATAACTGGACAGGTTTTATGTAAACTATTAGCTACCATTGATTTAAGTGTTGGAATGGAAATTGACATCCCGGTTACTTTAACTGATGGTTCTTACACTATGGCAAGGTACAAAATAGATACTATTTTTAACTTGTGGAAGAAAATACCAGGATATGGGCTTATTGCCGAAGACGATTCTCATCCACCAATTCTGTTGTTTAGAACAACAAGCACAACATTTAAAAGCGAATTCAAGCTCGCTTCTATTGCAGGGAGCCTTCATCCTAAAGGCCCTTCATGGTCTCTTTACGAGCACTCAAAAGAAGTAATACTTAAATGGTTAAACAATAACACAAATAATAATACTAGAAAGTCCCGTGTAATAGGATATAGCCAGGGAGGAGCCTTAGCCCTTTATTTGACAGCCTTTCATGGAGAGTACTTTAGTAAAGATAAAAATGAACCCTCTCTTGTATTTGATTGTCCAGGTGTTTCTATAGACGCTGTAAAATCGTATCATGAAAATTCAAAAGTTATAAATCTTCAGATCTATTTATCAAGTGGGGATATTATTCCAAAATTCGGTCTCTATCTTTTCGGTAGTGTATTTGAAGTGGATACAGAAGAGGATTTGTCGCCGATGGAAGCACACCGATCGCTAACTCTATTAAAGCCCAAATATTCTATCTTTGAAATCGATATTCTAAGGGAAAATAATTCTCCTTTTAGGAAAATGATTACAGAAATAAGAAAAAACACAGATGTCCTGCCCTTAATTCATGGAAAGTTAGTTTATTTTCTTAATTGACCTAGTTTTTCAGCGCGTTTATGAGCCCAAGATTCTTTTTTTGCATACCAATTTTCACCACCAAAGATCTTTGTCAGTAACCTATCACAGGCTAAAAGTTTGGCAATGGAGTAGGCTCCTTGAATTCTTTTAAATATGTTTTCAGGCGATGATCGAAGCGATAAAGCAAATCCTCCTTCAATATAGTAGATGTAATGCCAGTAGCCAGAGGGCATAAAAAGAGTATCACCGTTATTAATGACACACTCATAACCTTCGAGGTTGTCGAGGAGGGGATAGTTAGAAAAATCAGGGTTACCTATATCAATATTTGTTGAAACTGTAAACGGGTGTCGATACAACTGTACTGAATGCTTTGGATCAAAAAGGATGACCTTCTTCTCTCCTTGAAATTGAGTGATAAAAACATGAGATAAATCTAAGTCCATATGAGCATCGACATAGGAAGTTTCTCCCCCAAAAAACATGAAAGGATATTTTTTTAAATAGAAATTAACAAATTTAGGGTAATCAAAATCGTTGCAAAGCTCGGGAGCATATTTGAAGATATTAAACAAAAACATCCGTTTTTTTGTTGGCTTTGTCGCTATGAGGTCAAGATAGTCACCAAAGTTCATCTTGCTTTGAGAGTCTAAATAACTTTGTCCAGTATTTGCAAAAGCTTCAGAGAAAAGAGGGACTTCGATGTGGCCATACTTTGACTTAAAATATTCTAAAGACCATTGGGACGCTGCGTTCCAATTTTTACTGTAGTTTTTCATGACTAGAGGTTTATTTTTAAACAAATAGTTGTTTCTAAAATCTTCTCTAGATATATCTTCATGTCTATCAACAGGTTTTAAATTGAGCTTTGGCATTTTTTTCTCCAAAGTTAATGCAAAAGGTTGTTAATTTTTATATAATTTAATTGTACTATCTTGAGAAGAAGATTATTCTATAAAGATTTTAAATGAGTAAAAGAAATTCGGCTTTAAATTCACCTTTGATTTTTTCAGTAGCTAGTGGCAAAGGGGGAGTAGGTAAATCGATGGTTAGCTGCAATTTAGCAGCGATCTATGCTAAAGAAGGACTTAGCGTTACGTTACTTGATTTAGATTTTGGAGCTTTTAATCTTCACACTCTTTTGGGAATAAAGAAACCTTTAAAGGGTTGGAAAGAGTATTTCGAAAAAAAGGTGGCTTCTTTGAAAGATTATGTATGTTCAACGAGCGTTCCTAATCTTTCGTTAATTCAAGGCAGCGGGTTATGCCCGGATATTTCACAATTTTCCTATCTGGAGAAATTAAAACTTATTCAACAAATTAAAGAGCTTGACTGCGATATTATTATTTTGGATTTAGGGGCAGGTAGTTCAGATAATGTCATAGATTTTTTCTCAATTACAGACCTAAGAGTAATAGTGACAACTCCAGAACCAACCTCAATGATCAACAGCTTTGAATTTTTAAAAAAGTCTATCTATAGGGTTTTTGAGAGAATGTTTGCCGATGATCCCATTATTATGGGGGTATTAGAGAGTTACTATAATACCGCTAATAATGTTGATACAATTAAGAAGCTTTTAGAAGCTATTCGCAAAAAAGATATTTGGTCATATGAAAATGCAAATGAGGTTTTAGAATCTTTAGGGGTCTACTTAGTAATCAATCAAGTAAAAAAAATGTCGGATGCTCAAATGGGCATTAAGCTTAAAAAAGCTTGTAAGAATCATCTTTCTTTAAATCTTTCTGTTCCTGGTTTTATTTTTTATAGTGAAGAAGTTGCTGCATCTATTATGAAAATGTCACCGATTGTAAAAGACCATCCTAACTCAATATCGAGTAAAATTCTAAAGCGCATTGCTCTAGAACTTTTGACTCAGTTTGCAACTCAGCTTGGGCTGCCTTCACATAATGAGATTGTTGACTCTGCTTTAGCTAAAGCATTAAGCTTTGTAAAAAGTGACTATAAACAAAATAAGATTATGCAGAGTAGAATAGCTACTCGAGCCATCTAATGAATGTCAATAAACGCCAAGTAGTAATCTGTGCCGTTTCTTTAGTAGCGTTGTCTTATATTTCGATGAAACTTTCTTCCCCTGCACTTCCTATACTTCAAGAAAAATTGCATACAAAGGCTGTTTATCTAAAGCTTAGTGGGGCTTTTTTTTTCTTGTCTTATTCAATTTCTCAGATAATTTGGGGGGCCATATCTCATTATATAGGGCGGCGAAAAGAGATATTTATTGCTTTGATTATTGCTGCACTTGGCACTGTTTTAACCATGTTATCTACCAATATTGCCATGTTTTTTGCCGGAAGATTAATTGAAGGCTTTGGTATAGGCGTAGGCTCATGTATGGCTAGAGTTATATTTTCTGACTGTTTAAGCAAACTCGAAATTGCAAGAAATTCCTTTTATTTTGGACTTGTTTTTAACTTGATGCCTTTTATGGCTCCAACTATTGGACAGTATCTTATTATTTTCTTAGACTGGCGTGCTATTTTTGCCTTCTTTTTACTTTTGATTATTATCTGTTATATTGGGATATATTTTTTTATGCCTGAAACACGTTTATATCAAAAAAAAGATTTTTTTTCTCTCTCTCATATCTTTAAAAAATACCTAAAGCTTTTATCCGATCAAATCTTCTTGGTATATGAATTTATTTTCGTTTTATTTTTTAGTGTTTTAGTCGGTTACTATATAGCAATACCCTACTGGTATTTAGCGCATTTTCATATAAATGAGAAATTTTATACTTTTTTAGCTCTTGTTACAGCTATTCCAAATGCTATAGCTTATTTTTATAGCGCTCGAATAATGAAAAAAGTAGGAGAGACAAATACTATACGCATTGCATGTATTTTTGGAATGTCAGTGGCAGTAACTTCTTTATTATCAGCTTTTTTTTTAAAACCATCCCCAGTACCTATTTTGATATCGATGTTTATGATTGCAATTGCTTCTGGTTTAGCGCAACCTGCGATCAATGCTATTTTACTGACGTATTATAAAGAAGATGTCGGTATTGTCTCAGGGTTGATACCCATGGGAGGTTTTATTTCAACAGGGATCACATTTTTTGTCTTTTCTAATCTTTCTTTAAAGACTCTTTGGCCCTATACATTTGTGATGCTAACAGTTGCACTTTTAAGTCTTATTATGAATTTGTGTTTATCTAGAAAATCCTTAACTTTTGGTTAATTTAAGTGTACCTCTCTAATGGAGATCTTAGTAGAAAAGCGCAATAGGGAAATCTAGGAGAGTCTGGAGATGGAAGTCCATCAGCACTAACTTCGAATGCATCTTCTCCTCCTTCCTTTAGCATGCTCGCCAATTGCTCGCCAATTCTTTCAAGGATTGTGCCAATAACATTTGTTCCAGCCTTTTCTTGGTTGCTCCTAACTGTTGCAAAAGCTTCACGATAGTGACCCTTTAGTGAAGTAGCTCTATTCATCCTCTCTACGGTTAAATCATCAGCTCCAGCATGCTTGGTAAATTTAGTAAGCTTACCTAGACGGTTTCCTCTTGTTTTGTTAAAAGACTTTCGACTAACTCCTGTTGAAGATTCTATCTCTGTAGCTATGCTGTTAACGGAAGAAACGGTACCTCTTACGTGGGTATCTACTGAAGCCCAATCTACGTCTTCGGGAAACCTTGGCTTGCCTTGTCTTCTAATGGCATCAGAGTGAATCGTTAAATAGTCCCCAAGGCGATCCCCAGGGCTTTTTGTTTCAGAAGAGACAGACATGTATTTCACCTATGTTTTCATTATCTCACAGAGAATATTATATAATAAAAGAGCGTTTATTTCAATATTTGATTGTTTTGCTTTTGAAGGGATTAGAGGATATGAAATAAGGATAGATAAGAACCTATCTATTAAGGCTCTCCTTATCAAACATAATTAATGCAAAGGACTATTAATGCAAAGGATTATGCGATTGGGAGGTGATTTGTATGATGCTTATATACAGTTTTTTTGAATTTTTATCGGCATCTGGAAATGAAAAATTAAGAAGTTATCTTGAAAAAATCGTTTCTTTTGGCCAACTACCAATAGCTTTTCATGACAACTTGATAAAACTTTTGAAGTATTATTATTTTATTGGTGGAATGCCTGAAGTTGTCTCAGAATATATTCAACATAAAAAATTAGGCATCGTTCGTGAAGTTCAGTTAGAAATCTTAGATGCCTATGAAAAAGATTTTGCAAAGCATGCTCCGAAAAATCAAATTATGAAAATTACAGCAATCTGGAAGCAGATCTCAAGTGAACTTGCAAAAGAAAATAAAAAATTTGTTTTTGCAAATATTAAAAAAAGCGCACGTTCAAAAGATTATGAAGAAGCTATTCAGTGGTTAACTGATGCTGGCCTTATTTATAAAAGTTTTCTAGTAAAAACTCCAAGACTGCCTTTAAGCTCAAATGCTATCGGTAATATTTTTAAGCTGTTTTTTATTGATGTGGGTTTATTGGGAGCCCAAAGCAATTTATCAGCAAAAACACTAATAGACAGGAATGAGTTGTTTGTAGAGTTTAAAGGAGCTTTAACAGAGAACTATGTTGCTCAGGAATTTGATAGCATCAAATCATAGAGATTTATTCTACTGGGCTAGCTCCGGTACTGCAGAGCTGGACTTTCTTATAGAGATAGATCAAAACATATATCCACTTGAAGTGAAGGCAAGTATTAGTAATAAAAAAAAGTTTACTCTTTTATGGAGAAAAATATCCTAATTCTACTCTATCTAGAAGTACATTAATGAATTTAAATCATGATGGGGAAATCCGAAATTATCCATTATATCTAATCTCTAAATTTTTAATCGGTCCTTAACGGATAAAATATATATTAACTTCCTGTTTCTTTTTAAGTTAATCAGATGTAAGACAAAGATTATCTCTGAAATATATGAAATGCTCTTATGAGAAGAAAAGTTCGTTTCTATTCTTGGTTTGTATGGTCTTTAGGGGCTTTATTTTTTCTTATTCAGTATATTCCAAGAATTTCTCCTAGCATTTTAGTGAACGAGTTAATGCGTACCTTTCATGTGGGGGCATTTTCTTTAGGAAGTTTATCAGCATTTTTTCTAGTTGCCTATATCGGAATGCAAATACCTGTAGGCATGTTATTGGATAGATTTAATGTCTCTAGATTGCTTTTTTTTGCAGCAATCATTGCGGGTATCGGGACAATGCTTTTTGTTTCTACCAATCATTTGCAAATTGCTAACTTTTCTCGGTTTTTAATGGGCTTTGGAAGTTCTTTTGCTTTTGTCGGAGCAATGAAATTAGCAAACTTATGGGTTCCTTCAAGATATTATGGCCTTTTAGCAGGTCTGACACAAGGCTTAGGGATGTTAGGAGCTGCCATAGGAGATGCTCCAACAGTAATATTGATGTCAAAAGTTGGATGGAAAAATACCTTAAAAGGATTTGCTGTTGCATTTGTTGTCTTAGCTGTTTTGATTAAGATTTTTGTAAAAACAAAGAAAATTGAAGAGAATGCTGAAGAGAAAAAAGGATTTGGTGTTTGGGAAGGACTATGCCTTATTTTACAAAATCCTCAAAGCTGGCTAAATGCTTTTTACTTAGGCCTAATGTATGCTCCTACTATGGCTTTTGCAGAGCTTTGGGGAGTGGATTTTCTTCGACATATTTATCATTTATCTCATGATGCTTCTGCTTTTGCAGTGGGTTTGATCTTTATAGGTTGGGCAATTGGTGGACCAATTATTGGAAGAATTTCAGATCATATGAGCAGGCGAAAACCAATGATGATTGTTTCAGCTATTTTATCATGCATCTTTATTAGTGTAGTTATATTCGGAAGAGGTTTTTCTTTTACAGTTTTATGTGTATTGCTTTTTTTATATGGCCTTTCAAATACAGGAGTTGCAGTTTCTTATGCGTTATCAATCGAAATAAATCCAAAAAAGATGGCAGCTACATCAATTGCCTTTGCAAATATGGCATCTATTATCATAGGAGCTGTGTTTCAGCCTTTAATAGGATGGTTCTTAGAAATAGGTTGGAAAGGCCAATATGAAAATGGAGTGCCTCTTTACGCAACATCATCCTATATAATCTCTTTAATTATACTTCCTATTGCAGTAATTATTGCCGGGGTAATAGTTTTTTTTATAAAAGATTCACGTTGTCAAGAGAGTGAATGACTATAATTATTTAATAAATAATGCTTTGAAATAGCTTGTCAATGTCGTTGCAAAACTCTAATACTAGCTTAGATTTTATTTTTTCATTTAATGTTGCATTTGAGAATTGTTGATCAGATAGAGTAGTGTCTTTTGAAATAATATTATCAACGAGCTCTAAGTAGGGTTCTAATAAAAGTTCGGTTGCTAATTCTGAACGTAGTTTTTCTTCGAGAAGGGTTTGTTTTGGGTCAGGGCCTAAAGGCTCTTCCTCTTTCAAAGGGATTTTTATAAGCTCTTTGAGATGATGTATTGATTTTTTTAAACTTAAGTGAATCTCTTTAAGATGTTTTTTTATGGCCTCTTCTTTTATTCGAATCCTATCAAGGCTTTCAATTTGAAAGTTTACGTAGCTATCCATATCGTATTCAGTAGTTAAAAATTGTATGCTCGTTTCCTTTAGACTGAGATTTTTAAAACCTTTAAAATTAAGACCAATAGGACTTGTGTTGATCAATTCAAGATTTTGATTTTTTTCTGCAAATTCGGATATCCATTCAGCTTCATTAATCCATTTGTAATGCGTTTTAACCGTTTTTCCCGACAAGTTTTTTCTCTTAAAAATGCGATTGATATTGATATTGTTGTTTGAAGCAGATGGAAGCATTTCAAAAGGGGGTAAGCTCTTTGAGTAGCCTTGCTTATTTAAGTAAGCTAAGTCAACGCCTACTAAAATAATGGGATTGCATCCTAAATTTTTAGCAAGCTCAAGAGTTAAGTTAATGACGTTATTTCCTTCATCAAGGGCTTTTGAATAGATATCTATTTTTTTTTCTATCCAAGAGGAGATCTTATATCCTGTTGAACCGTTAATATAGAGTTTTTTTCCTTGAATTTTTTTTAGAGCCAAGCTATTCATCCTAGAGCGGTAGAAAAAAGGGACCTCGAAACCGCTGGATTGGAAAATTGTTTCAATATGAGATTTATTTGGATCTACGCCTATCCCAAAATGGGGGATAGCCTTAGAATTTGTCATTACTCTATAAGCTGACCCACCAGATATAATAAGAGATTTATTGCGTATAGAGCTAAGTTGGTCTAAATGTTGATCGAGTGATGGTCCTGCTCCACAAATGATAGCAGGTATATTTTTAAACGATCCAAAAAGTTGAGATGCAAGATATGATCCATTTAATTGGAGTAAGTTTTCAAGGATGTTTTTTAGGATGTCTTTACTTGCATGCATGATTTCATAAGCGAGTGTATTTGCATCAATGCTATTGCTAAGAAGGCCTCTTTTTAATAAATGAAATTTGGATGATTTATTTCTAGTATAATATTGGACTCCCTCAACTGTACAAGGAAGTCCTGTATAGAGTTTTTTTATCTTCTGGAAAAAGATGTCTTTATCTCTAGGAATAATATGAAAATCAACCTGTTTGTCTTCTAAAATCTCTTTTGAAGTCCTAAGAGATAGAAAATATTTAAAGATTTCGAGGTCATCCTCTAAAAAAACAATCCGATGCATCGGATTTAGTTTTAGCCACTCTTTTAGCGGAAAGTAATAGTGTCCTAATCCAATGCCATAGATAAAAAGTAAAGGGGTGTTAATTAAATTTAATGATTGAGACCATTTATTTGCTTCAAATTCCCCACCCTTATTAGAGTAAAATTGTTTTTTCGTTCTAATGTTCAATAAGTTATATTTCGATGATGAGAGGTGTAATTCATAGTTTTTGTTTGCTTGCTTCAGTAGAATTGCAGCGGTCTGAGGAGATTTTCGGGATAATAAATTATAGTTTTTGAAAAAACTCATCTAGCTTTCTTCTAGCCCTTCATTGTTATCGAAAATGAGCTTATCTCCTTTAAGGTAACCTTTTCTTGAAATAAACAGCTTTCCTTCCTGAGTGAATTTAGAATGAACATAAATTTGAGTTTTTGGATCAAAAATACCCTGTTCTTTTAAGACTCCTTCTTCTGTCAGTTTCTTAAAATCGAATAGTTTAGCACTTGATCCATGGTAGATGTTTTCTTGAGCTAAATTACCATTTGGATGCCATCTTTTTAAATGTTTAAATCTTTTAAAACCGTTATAGAATCCCTCTTCTATAAGATTGCCTGAGGGGTTCCATTGTCTATCATGGCCCATGCGTTTCCCATTTTCAAAGATAACCTCTCGTTTTAGGTTTTGATTTTTATAATAGAGTTTCACAGTGCCGTCTAATTGACCATTTTTATAGGGGAGTAAACTTTTTAGGACCTTATTTTCATAGTAGTACTTTTGCATGCCTTCAAGTATTCCATCTTTGAAATGTTGTATGGAAAAGAGATTTCCATTTTTATAATATGCTACAGCGTTCCCTTGTTTTTCCCCCTCAATGAAGCATGAAGTAGCTATGAGTTTTCCTTTGTTGCTCCAAAAACGAGATGGACCGTGCAATTTTCCATTTTTATAGTATGTTTCAGAAATTTTTTTGTTTTTAAAATCAAATTGTAAAAATTGACCTTCGACAAGATCCTCTTTTTCAAAGTAAGACTCTTTAATGTTTAAATCATTATTCTCTATTATATGAAGAGTGTTTCCATTGACGAGATCACCGTCTTTTCCTTTTTTTGGGATTTTTATTGGGTTGAAAGGGATATCAATTAAAAGATCAATTTCATCATCTTTTATAGTAAGCCTATCATTTTCTATAGTAAAAGTGTTCATTTAGTTTCCTTGAAATTTTAGAAGATACTCTTCTCTTTCATCTATTAAATCTAACAAACTTTCTGCACTTAAATAGAGATATTTGAATCGTGAGATCAAAATGTCTGTTTTATTTAAATCAATTGCTTTTTGATCCTCTTCTGGGAGGAAATAGAGTTTATAGACCTCTTTTTTACCTAATTGATCACTGATTGCATGGATGTTAAGGAGAAAAGTTTGAAAAGCGATTTCCTTAACAAGCTTTTCTTCAGCTTGTTTTCCTTTTTCCCCTCTTAATCCTCTTGGGTAGAGCTTGTTCTTTAGTATCGTGTGTCTTGTTTGAAGTAATTCATTGAGAATAATCTCATAGAGATCTTGGCATTTCTCAAGGCTTTTTTTTATTTTGTTTAATTTTTTTATTAAGTTTTTTTTAATAGGTCGATTTATTTTTGTATTTATAATTTCACTATGAATCCAGTTGTCTAAAGAGTAGGTTTTTTTTAGGTACTTTTCTTCAACTTCTTTTAATGGGAGATTGTCAATATTTTGGAATCCAAGCCCGCCTTCTGTAGCGTTAATAAAAGTTGTCTTTGGAAAAAGCTCTGATAAGCTACTTATCCAGAAGGATTCGTGAGCCCATATAGGATCGGTAAGAATGGGCTTTCCATAGATATCCTTTTTCTCAATTAATGTTTTATCTTCTTCAACAGAAATTTTGGACTGAGCTTGAGAGACAACACCTGAGGCATAATGTTGATCATCTGTATAGCCTAAGTCAACACCTATATAGATAATGGGATTACACCCCAAGGCTTGAGTAATTTGAGAGCTAAAACAAGTAACGCTTACTCCTGAGTTTATCGTAGGGCTTTCTATTTTAAGTTCTTTGTGAAGCCATCTTTCAAGAGGATATCCTTCTGTTAAGACAAAAAGTTTTGGACCTTGAGCAATATTCACTAATTTATAGTAGGGTCTAGCAGAAAAAAACATAGGGATTTCAAATCCATTCGTATAGACATAGCGATCATAAACTCTTTCGTAAGGATCTAGGTAGACGCCAAAATGAGGCAGGATCCCTTGTTGGGTCAAGACATTAAACGCAGAACTTCCAGCAAATATTAGAGCTTTATCTTTGAGGTTTTTTACTAGGGAGATGTTTTTTTTCAGTGATGGTCCAGCTCCACAAATTATTGCAGGGACATTTTTAAAACGGTTAAACAGCTTACTGCCTAGAAAACTGTCTTCTAAATGAATAATGTTTGAAATGATATTTATATAGAAATTTTTGTCGCCGAGGCCATAGGGTTCAGGTCCTTTTGGGAAATGAATAAGATTGTTCATGATAGAATCGTTATTCATGAAAGTTAATATAGTGATTGCATCTGCGACTTCTTTATATACAGGGTCGTTAGAGTATGAATTAATGACTGTTGTTTTATGTCTTAAAAAAGAAAACAGCATAGTTAGTTCTTGAACAAAGTCATGATCAATGGGTCCTGTAAGTTTGCTTTGAGACTCCTTTAAAGGAATGTATTTAATGATAATTTGAGAATCATGAAGCATTTTATACCCAATATCGGTCTGCATCAGTCGATGGATAACGTCGATGTTAGGTTCTAAAAAAGCAATAAATCGGTTGGAATTTTCTTTTAACCAGTCTTTTAGGACAAGATAATGATAACCTAGGCCTACTCCGTATACATAGAGCACATCACAATCATCTAGATCGAGTTTTTGTTTCCATTCAATTGCTTCTTTCAGGGCATTTTCTTGATTGTGATAAAAAAAATTAGCATCTTTTTTTTCATTGTAAAGGTTTAGTTCATCATTAGCTGTTTTACAAAATTTTAAATATTGAGGTTCTTGGTTTTTTTCTAATCTGCTTGCAAAGGGCAAAGAAATTTTCTTGAACATCTTGAGATTATCTTCAAAATTTTTTTTCGTATTCATGAAAACCAGGGGTAAATGTATATTTTTCTCACTCTACATCATTAATAAATCTCATCAAGTTTTTTTTATATAGGAAAGATGCGGTTTTTCATGGATGAAAAAAAAAAGATGTATTAGTCTATATCCTCTAAAAATTAAAGAGAATCTATGAAAAGCGAAAGTAAAGACGAATTAAAAGTAAATTTAGCTTTTTTACGTAATGGGAACACGGATGAAATTGATATCAGTGTACCATCTGATTTTTTAGATGTTCATGATGCTTACCTATTCTTTTTTGGGGATGTGGAAATTCAGGGAGAGGCTTATGTTATTGATGAGCATTTAATTTTGCATTTCGACATCCTAGCTCATGCGATTGTTCCTTGTACGATATGTAATGGTGAAGCAGAGGTTGATATTAAGCTGCATAACTTTTATCATGTTGCTGACATTTCTTCTCAAAGCAGACAATTATTTGATTATAGTGGTATTATAAGAGAGGAAATTCTTTTGGAGTGTCCACAATATTCTGAATGTAATACGGGACAGTGTCCAGAAAGAGAGATAGTCAAAGAGTATATGAAAAGTCAAAGTAGCGAAGTTATTGAAGAGCCTTCGACTTTACCAATAATATAAATTAGGAGATATTAAATGGCAGTTCCTCGTAACAGAGTATCAAACGCTCGAAAAAATTCAAGAAGAGCTCATGATGCTATGAAGATAAAGAATACGAATCGATGTTCAAATTGTGGAAATCATAACTTGTCTCATAGAATTTGTGCTTCGTGCGGATTCTATAAGGGAAGAGAAATCATTTCTATTGCAAAAGATTAATTTGAAAAACAAGAGGCGGTGTTCTTTTGCGAATAGGCGTTGATATTATGGGCAGTGAGACCCCTTCTGACGTGTTATTTGATGGTGTCTTAAAGTCTTCTCAAATCTTGGGAAATGCTACTAAATTATGCATTTTTGCTTCAAAAGATGTAATTAAAACATTAAGTACTAGTAATTCAGAGCTTAAGGATTCTTCTTCGATAGAGTTCTTTCCCACTGGAGAAAGTATTTTAATGGATGACTCTCCACTTTATGTAGTTCGAAGAAAAAAAGATTCTTCTTTATCTCTTGCGATTAAGATGATTAAAGATAAAGAGATTGATGCTTTTGTTACAGCTGGAAATACTGGTGCATTAACGGCTTTAGCCTCAATCGCATTAAATAAATTACATGGAATTACCAGGCCAGCACTATTAACCTCCATCCCTTCAGAAGATGTTAACATGGCAGTTTTAGATGTGGGGGCTCATGTTGCATCAGATCCAGAGTTAATACTTCAATTTGCTCAACTGGGAGCTTCTTATCAAAAAGTTATAGGAAATATGGAATGTCCTCGAGTAGGGCTTTTAAATATTGGAGTTGAATCTATAAAAGGGACAAGGCATTCCAGACTTTCTTACAACGCCATAAAACAATTTTGTCAAAGTGAAGGCAATAAAAATTTGAAAATGAACTTTGTGGGTAATTTTGAGGGGCAAAGAGTTTTTCAAGGGGGTATAGATGTTTTAGTTACAGATGGGTTTACAGGAAATGTCTTTCTCAAAACTTGTGAAGGAATAACAGCCTTTATTTTAGACCATATCAAAAGAAAGTTTTTTCAAATGAAAGAAGGCGAAACAGATCCTCTCACAGATTATCTCAGTAAGTTTTTAAACTATCAAGAGTATCCTGGAGCGGTATTAATGGGAGTAGAAGGGGTTGTGATAAAATGTCATGGTTATTCGAGCTCCAAAGCTATGCAAAGTGGAATATTGGGAGCTGCTCATTTTTTACAGCAAGATTTTCTAAACAAAATAAAAACTTATTTTCCCAAATGACAAAAATATCAGCTTTAGTATTAGCCTATAATAATGAAAAAGAGATAGAGCGTTCATTAAAAAGCTTATACTGGGTAGACGAAATTGTAATTATTGACTCGTTTAGTCAAGATCAAACTGTTGAAATTGCCAAAAAATATACGGATAAGATCTACCAACATACTTTTAGTACTTTTGGAGAACTAAGAAGCTTAGCACTTACTCATGCTTCTTATGATTGGATTTTTAGTTTGGATACCGATGAAGAAATGACGAAAAAGTCTATTGAAGAGATCAAAAATATTATGAAAGATCCTCTAGCAAAAGAAGCTTACTTTGTTCCTAGAAAGAATTTTATTTTTGGACGTTGGTTAAAATATGGCGGATGGTATCCGGACTATAGGCAACCACAACTTTTCAAAAAAGAGGCTCTTATCTACCACAATGATGATGTTCATGAAGGTTTTACTATCAATGGAAGAAGAGGATACCTTAATAACTATATACACCAATATCCTTTTAGAGATTTAAGTCATTACCTTTCTAAAATGGAGAGATACTCTTCACTAATGGCTAAAAGGATGCAAAAAGAAAATAAGAAGTTTTCTTATCATAAGGTTGTGACACATCCCTTATTTAGTTTTGTTAAGATGTATATTTTTAGGAAAGGTTTTTTAGATGGCTTTCAAGGTTTTCTTCTAGCAGTCCTTTACACGTACTATACATTTGTCAAGTATGTGAAATTTTGGGAGTTAAAAGTCTTGCATAAGAGAAGTTAGAATTTTTCTGTGGCCAGAAGAAAAGGGTAATTCACTAACTTTATCCTTTTTTATCCATTCATAACTTGGTATTTCGCAAGATCTATCTATAGAGAATAGAAATGGATGCAATTTTACACGAAAACGGGTGAAAGAATGAGAGGTAGACTTTAGGGTTTTTTGTAAATTTATTTGTAAATTCCACTTCTTTTCACAAAAAAAATTAAGAGTATGCAAAGCATCTTGGTCTTTGATAAAATCTACATATAGAAATTCATATAGCCCATGCATTACTTTACCTTTTTCTACTTTATTAATTAGAAAAAGGTCCTTGTATACGATGACTGCAACAGCTCTGTGAATAATTGAAACTTTTGGTTTATTCAGTTTAATTGGAAAAATTGCTGACTTATTCTGGATATTTCCAAGACATTTTTCTTTCAGAGGACAAGCTCTGCACTTAGGCTTTTTTTGACAAATAAGAGCCCCTAGTTCAATAAGAGCTTCGTTAAAGATCCAATGCTTTTTCTCAGGCAAAATATCAAGATGAATCGATCGAAGGTAGTTGTGAGATAGAGAAGTATCTATGGGTTGATCATAAAGAATGAATCTCGATAAAACTCTTTTAACGTTGCCATCTAAGGGGGTTGATTTTTTATGAAAAGCAAAACTTAATATTGCATCAGCTGTATAAGGTCCGAGTCCTTTTATTTTTAGTAGTTCTTCTTTAGTTTTTGGCAAAGTTGTTTTGTTTTGTTTGTGGAGTATCTTACAGGCTGTGTGGATGTTTCTCGCTCTAGAATAGTATCCAAGACCTTCCCATGTTTTAATAATCTTTTCTATAGGAGCAATAGCTATTGATTCAATTGAGGGAAAAAGCTTCATCCATTTTAGAAAATAGGGAATAACGACATCAACTTGTGTCTGTTGAAGCATAATTTCTGAGATCCATACGCGATAAGATTCTCTATTTTCTCTCCAAGGGAGTTTACGCATATTTTCATTAAACCAGTCGAGTAAACTATTGGTAGGAAATTTATTTATCATTAGATGTTAGAGATTTGATTTGATAAGAGATATGGTATTTTATTGGGTAGTTATTTTCTATATCGTCTACAAATCCTGAAAACATTCCTGTAAGGTTGACGTTAGAGAAAAGAGCATCATTAAGCTCCCATGTAGAAGAACCTTCAATCTTGCCATGAATATTCAGAGACAGTGGTTTTGTATTGTTTTGGATGGGGAGTATAGCGCTTATAGAGCACTCTCCTTTATGCAATATTTTAACTTGCTTTGAGTTTATGGATATTATCTCGGACAAAAGATCTATTGGCTGGTTGAAGGGAGATCCTAATTGAACAGGATTTGTATAAGTTAAGGATTTATTTAATTCTTTGTCGATGGGTGAAAAAAGAGTTTGAAAAAAAATATCAAAGAAATTTTCAGGTAAAATTTCTTTGATACTTGGAGATACTTGGACAAGGCTATTATAATCAATAAAAGGAAGTTTAACTTTATGATCATAAGTTAGTATTACTCGAAAGGGGATGCCCACGGCATTTTTTAAAACCTCAAATGAAGACATCAGAGTTTGAGGTGCGTCAGTATCAAAAGAATAACTGTTTTTTTCACTTTTAACGTTAATTTTAATTCTATTTATCGTGACTTCGAGTTGTTTGGGATGAGAGCTTCTTTCATAAGTACTTAAAACTTTTAAAGAGATGTAGTACTGGTGCTTCACTTGGCTAAATATACTGTTATCTGAATATTTTTGTAGGGAGAAGAGTTCGTTCTCAATAAGATAGTTGTAATTTTTCTCTTTTAATATTTGGAGTTGCGTAGTTTTTATTTCTTTCGAAAATAGAGTGGGAGTGAAAGCGAGGAGAAGAAAAAAAAAGAACCTAATAGTAAACATTTTAACTGTAAATTGGTCGTAAAATAACATGTTTTATCATATACTTATCGCGTTTTTTTCAAAAACAATAAAAAAAGGTAAAACGATGCAAATAAATGGAATAAGTCCTCTATTTACTCCTCTATTTACGATGAAAAGAGACATAGCAACTCCTTCTGACATGTTTGATGGGGTTTTTCTTCATGAAGAAGACTTGCCTGCTGTTGGTGAAATTTTCACGGGTAATGGAATTGCTAATCAAGAAGTGACTGCAGATCTAATACTAGATACAGATCTTGCACATAGATTTGGTCTGTCAACAGGTTGGGCTTCAGGGGCAGAAAGAGCAACTGCTTATTCAAAAATTATTACGGATTCAGTAACCAACGGAAATAATAAGAGGGCGCAGACCCATTACAGTGAGGCTAGAGAAAGAGGCTATTGGGAATTCTCAGAAGGGCAGAGGTTATTAGCCAAGAACGCTTTAGACACTATCTCCTGAAGAAAGCGCAGGAAATTCAGTAGGAAGTGATTCATCGCTCTTAGGATGGGGAAGCTGGGCAGGTCCCGAAGATTTTTAAGGCGGCTAGTCAAGAGCGAAAGATTGATAAATGAACTTGGCTTTAGATCTTAATAAGATGTGAGAATTTCTCATCTAAGAACTAATGTTACTAGTAGCAAGAATTCTTTGATCCAAAAAACAACACATTATTTAACTAAGGCCTCCTGTCTTCGTCCTTTAACGCAACTTTTACTTCTCCTCTAAAATAGAATGGAGCAAAAAAAGACAACTTAATAATAAAAATTTTAAATACGTTGAAAAATAATATATTTTATTATATTACCGATGCAGAGTTTTTCAAAAATTAAAAAAGAGAAGCGATATGCAAATAAATGGAATAAGTCCTCTATTTACAATGGGGCTTGGCGATGCTTGTTTGTCCCGAGTAGACGGTTCTTTAGAAAAAGAGGTAGCGACTACTCCAGAAGAAATGTTAACCCCAGAAGAAGACATGTTAACTCCAGAAGGGGTTTTTGTTGGTGTAGGAGTTGGTGATCGAGAAATGAGCGTAGATCTAATTCGATGCAAAAATTTTGTACATAAATTTGGTCTGTCAACAGGTTGGGCTTCAGGAGTAGAAAGAGCTACTGCTTATTCAACATGTATTGTTCGTTCTGCACAGAATGGAAATCATTCTTCAGCTTATTCGCTTTATACCGAAGCTCTTGACTCTGGTTTTTGGAGGCATTCAGAAAGCCAAAGGGTGTTAGCTCTGCAAGCTTTGGAAACTTTTCTTGAAGGTGACGATTGAATTTGAAGGGTTCTGAAGGTTATTTAAGTGTTTATTAAGCAAATCCGGAAGTTAGAAATATTCATCTTATACGAGTATGGATTTTATCTATTAAAGACGAGGATGAAGAGGGTCTTTTAATGTTTCTCCCACAACATACCCTAAATTTTTAAGGTAATAGGGGTCAAAATGATCTTTATCAAAAGAATACGTTGCAGCTGTACTTGAAAAACCTATTAAAAAATAGAGATCATCTTTATGACAATTTTTGAAAGAAAAAGGATCTAAAGAAGAAAAAAAGAGACCGTTTCCTGGAATAATTGGCAAATGAAAACCATCTTCATCTGAGTTGCTCTTTGAAGAGATGCAAATAATAAGGCCAAGTAAAATTGGAGAGACTGAAGAGAGGTTCATTAATGTAATTTCTTTATTAAAAAAATTAGACGGTTTAATCAATAAATCGAAAGCGAGTCTTACTTTGGTAGCATTGATTAATGATAAAACGAGTTCTTTATAAACGTTTGAGGTAAATAAACTTTTGATTTTATGGTTTTTTCTAAAAGCATCTCTAAATGCTCCTTTTGAATCACACTGCGCTAAAGATTTGAAGTAATCTACTTTCTCTTTTGTAAATAGATGTTCAAATTCTATCATTTGGTTGTCTTTGAAAAAACGCACCTGTTCTTTAGTAATTAAGAAACGCATATAAAAGACTTCTTTATAAGAATAATCCTTCTAGAATACCCGAAAGAAAGTAATATGACAATTGTAAATTAAGTGTTTTAAGTTAATTCTAGATCGTTGATTTCTAATGGTTTTTATTTTATTTTTAATCAAATAGGTGTAGTCAAAAACAAAATTATAAACTAATATATAACGATGAGCGATTTTGAACTATTAACAGAAAACTCAGACGCTATTGAACAAAAATTGGGATATAGTTTTAAAAATAAAAGTTTACTTGCTTTAGCATTTATTCATAAATCTTTTGTGAATGAAAATAAGACGATAGTATCGCAGCATAATGAAAGATTGGAGTTTTTGGGTGATTCAGTTCTTGGTGTTTTAGTCTCAGAATACTTATATACAAACTTACCTAAATGTACGGAAGGAGAACTTAGTCAACTAAAATCAACAATAGTAGATGCTAAGTCTTGTGCTATTTACCTCAATGATCTTGATGTAGAAAAATATTTAGCTATGGGTAGAGGTGAGAAACTGAACCAGCAAAAAAGAGCTAGATTATCAATTGTAGCAGATTTGCTTGAAGCTATTATCGGAGCAATTTATCTCGACGGGGGTGTAGAAAGTGCTAAGAGCTTTTTCTTTTCTAATTTTCAAAAGTTTATTGAAATGCAGTTGAAAAAGCCTTTACGAAATTTTAAGGCGGAGTTGCAGGAATACACACAAAGAAGGTATCAAATAGCCCCTCAATATCGTATTACAAATGAAGAAGGGCCGGATCATCACAAAACATTTCATATTTCAGTTTTTGTCGATGATAAAGAATTAGGATTTGGCTTAGGTTATTCTAAAAAATGTGCGGAGCAAGAAGCTGCAAGGACAGCTATTGTCCAATTAGAAAGTATCTTAGTTTGAGGAATCAATTGGTAAAGACAAAAACAAAGTGGGCTTGTATTGAGTGTGGGAGTATGCAGCCTAAATGGCTAGGGCAGTGTCCGCAATGCAAAAATTGGAATGTATTTCATGAAGAAGTTGAAGTCGTTGAAAAATCTTTACGTTTTGGCATAGTTGATAGAAAAAAAAATAAAGCAATTAGAATTAATGATGTTACAGTTTTTGAAGAAAAGCGGGTGTGTTCAAATATATCTGAACTGGATCGTTTATTAGGTGGTGGGGTGGTCATGGGGTCTATGGTTCTTTTAGGGGGAGAACCCGGTATAGGAAAATCTACATTAACCCTGCAGTTCGCAAATGAACTTGCTAAAAACGGTCTTAAAGTCTTGTATATCTCTGGAGAAGAGTCCGTCGAACAGATTTTAATGAGAGCCAAAAGATTAAATATTTCCCATGAGAACCTCTTCCTCTTTTCAGAGACAGACCTGGATAAAATTAAATTAGAAATTGAGTCAATAAAACCAGAGATTGTTATTATTGACTCTATCCAAATTGTATATAAAAAAGATATTCCTTCTTTGCCAGGGTCAATTACTCAAGTAAGGGAGGCTGCTACTGATTTAATGCATATCTCTAAACGTCAAAACATTGCAACGTTTATCATTGGGCACGTAACCAAATCAGGTGAGTTAGCAGGGCCAAAAGTATTGGAGCATTTAGTCGACACAGTTCTTTACTTTGAAGGAGATCGTCAGCATGATTATAGGATATTAAGGGCTCAAAAAAATCGCTTTGGTCCTACAGATGAAATTGCAGTCTTTAAAATGGAAGAGGCGGGTTTAGTCGAAGTTGTTAATCCTTCAGAAATTTTTTTGGAAGATAGAAATCTAAAAATGATAGGTTCTGTAGTCATTGCAACAGTGGAAGGCTCTAGGCCCATTTTAGTTGAAGCCCAAGCTTTAGTAACTGAGACTGTTTTTAGTACTCCAATGAGAAAATCGGCAGGATTAGATCCAAACCGTTTAGCTTTGTTATTGGCAGTTTTAGAGAAAAGGCTTTGTTACCCTTTGCATAGATCTGATGTATTTGTCTCTATTGCAGGTGGTATGAAGATAGTGGAACCTGGAATTGATTTGGGAATATTAATTTCTATTGCCTCATCCTTTCTTAATAAAAAGATTGATTCAAATACCTGCCTCTTAGGCGAAGTTGGGCTTGGGGGAGATATTAGACGTATATCTCGAATAGAGCTTAGGCTAAAAGAAGCTTATAGAATGGGGTTTACTCGTTGTATTATCCCGAAAAAAAATCACGCAGGTCTTTCCATGAGGTCATTTTCTAAAGACTTTCAAATCATAGGCGTAGACTTTGTTGAAGAGGCCATTGATTTATTTCTAAATTAATTGTTTTGACAAAATCTATCATCTTCCCTACAAAAAATCTTTAAAAAGGGAATATCTTGTATGAAAAAGCAGCGGATTTTAGTTGGCCTAAGAGACTCTAAGCTTTCTATTAAGCAATCTATGGAAGTTTTAAACCTCATTTTAAAAGTTAATCCTTCAATCTCTTTTGACCTTAAACCATTAAAGACAGAAGGGGACAAAGATCAAAAAAGAAGTTTAAAAGAAATGGATAAAACTAATTTTTTTACAAAAGAGATCGATGATCTATTGCTGGAAAAAAAAGTTGAGATTGCGATTCATTCAGCTAAAGACCTTCCCAACCCTCTACCCTATGGATTACAAATAGTTGCTTTAACAGCCTCAATTTCTCAAAATGATGTATTAGTTGTAAATCAGAAAGTAAATTCAAGTTTATTAATGAAGTCCATCAAGGTGGGTGTTTCATCTTTAAGAAGAGAGAAAGCAGTTTTAAAATCTATTCCAAAATCAAGATTTTATGAAATACGGGGCAGTATAGAAAAAAGATTAAGCTTTATTGATGAGGGTAAATTAGATGGAGTTGTAATTGCAAAAGCAGCCCTTATTCGATTAGAGATCTTTCCCGAGAATCAGATTGATATTGGTATAGGGGCCCCTAAGCAGGGTCAACTAGCATTAGTCGCAAGAAAAGATAACTTTGAAATGGCAAACCTTTTTTCTTCTATAGATACTAGAGAAAAAGGAATGACACTCTATCTTGGAACAGATCCTATGGGTTTTAAGACTCATAAAACGATTCTTCATACCCCTATTATACAGGTTAAAAAAAGAGTTATAAGCAAATTTGATGGTAATAAAATCGTAGATAGAAGGACAACTCATATAATATTTACGAGCAAAAACAGTGTCCATTTTTTTGTAGGTTATTTAAAAAGAAAAAAAATCTTTTCAGATTTTTTTCAAGGTAAAACAATATTAAGTATTGGAAAGTCTACCGAAAAGGTGCTAAAAAGTTATAACTTAAAAGATATAATTACAGCAAAAATGGAAGTGCAAGAAGGGGTTATTTCTTTATTAGAAGATTTAGATTACAAAAGAATAAGGGTCTTATATCCAAAATCCTCAAGAGCTAGAAAAAAGCTTTGTCACTATATGGATGAAGCATTAATCAATTATGAAATGATAGATCTTTATGATACCATGCCAGTTGCCCCCCCCAGGATAAATTGGACGTTAGTGGAAGAAGTAGTTTTTACTTCGCCATCTACTGTGGAGAGTTTTTTTGAAATGTTTAAAGATAAATTAACGAATAGGCGAGTGAGAACAATTGGCCCAATTACTAAAAAGTATTTTGAAGATAGAATTGAAAGAGAAAGAATAAATTTTATTTACAAAAATTAAAGAAATCAGTTGGTTTTTTTATTAATTACTTTTAATTTTGTTATTAAATAAAGCACCATTAAAAGTAGTATTATGATCTAGAGATTGCTCTTATTTTCCTTGAATTTATAACGATAGAAAACTACACTTTTATCTTACTGAATTTGGAGTTCTATTATGAGATTGTTTTCAAAAAACAGACCAAAAATTAAAGTGCAAGAAACTCAGAAAGAAGGGTTTAATGGTTGGCTTAAATGTTCTCACTGCAAAGAACTCATTCATGTACATGAGCTCGAAGCAAAGGGCAATTGCTGTCCAAAATGCGATTACCACTATAGATTATCGGGGAAAAGTAGAATAGAAATGTTAACGGATAGTGGCTCATTTAAGGAACTTTTTGAAAACATTAAACCTGTTGATGCATTAGATTTTGTGGATACTGAATCCTATAAAGAGCGATTAGAAAGAGCGCAAAAGAAATCTGGAAATAAGGACGCTGTAATTACGGGAATTTGTAAGATTAATTCACACCCTTCAGCTTTAGGCGTGCTAGACTTTACCTTCATGGGAGGATCAATGGGGTCTGTTGTTGGAGAAAAGCTGACCCTGTTAATTGAGTATGCTATTGAAAAATCTCTTCCAGTTGTAATCGTCTCAGGATCTGGAGGCGCGAGAATGCAAGAATCTATCCTCTCCTTAATGCAAATGGCTAAAACTTCCGCAGCCTTAGCTAAGCTTCACGAAAATGCTCTCCCTTTTATTTCAATATTAACAAATCCGACTTCTGGGGGAGTGACGGCATCATTTGCCTCTTTAGGGGATATCATTATAGCTGAACCTAAAGCTCTAATATGTTTTGCTGGACCTAGAGTTATTGAACAAACGATCGGAGAAAAACTTCCAGAGGAGGCGCAAAGGTCAGAGTTCTTATTAGAAAGAGGAATGGTTGATTGTGTTGTGCAAAGATCAGAATTAAAGCAAAAGCTTTCAGATTTCATGTTCTTTTTAACAAATAATGAAAGAAAATATAATGATGAACAACTAGATACTATAGCAGCAGCTCCTCGGTTCTCTTCAAAATTTCATAATCTAGAAGCTACCGGAAATAGTTCAAAACGAGCAATTATTGGGCAGGATTAATCAAATATAAAACTACTTAGAGGGGAATCATATGAATAGTGTTGAAGTTGAAACGACAATCGATAATGATGACATAAAGTTACCATTTTATGCATCTGGGCATGCTGCTGGAGCAGATCTTTTTGCAAATTTATCCGAAGATCTTGTAATCTGTTCCGGACAAAGTGCTTTGGTTCCTACTGGTATTAAAGTAGCTATTCCTGAAGGGTATGAAATTCAAGTTCGTCCAAGAAGTGGCCTTGCATTAAAGCATCAACTTACTGTATTAAATTCACCGGGAACCATTGATGCGGATTATCGTGGTGAATTAAAAGTAATATTAATTAATCACGGTAAAGAAAACTTTGTCGTCACAAACCAAATGCGGATAGCTCAAATAGTGTTAGCTCCAGTTGTTATGGCTAGATTTGTTGTTTCTCAAGAGTTAACGGCTACTGTTCGTGGTGAAAGAGGTTTTGGTCATACTGGAGTAAATTAGGATAATGATTGATTTATCAGAATATATAGAAGAGTCTTTGATTAGTTTTTTGCCAAAACAGAGTAAAAAAGAATCGATAGAGAAACTTGTCGATCTTTTGGCAAAAAATAAAAATGTAAAAAATAAAGAAGCTTTTTTAAAAGCTATATACGACCGAGAGAAAAGTATCTCTACTGGAGTTGGAAAAGGCCTTGCTCTTCCACATGCAAAACTTGCAGAATTTAAAGATTTTTTTATTGCTATAGGTATTGTAAAAGATGGGGTTGATTGGGAAGCTATCGATTCTCTTCCTGTGAAGCTAATTTTTTTAATTGGTGGTCCTGATGATAAACAGACGCAGTATTTAAAAATTTTATCTCAAATTACTGATATTATTAGAGATGAAGATAAGAGAAAAAAGCTATTGACCTATACATCTGGAAAAGAGATAGTTAAGATCTTTAAAATGAATTAGGACAAAAATGGATTTAAAAATTCAAGATGTTGCAAAACTTATTAATGCCTCTGAAAGTGCTATTAAGCGTTTAACAGAAGAAGGTAAAATGCCTTGTTATAGGTTAAATAGTGAGCTGAGATTTAGCCGTACAGAAATAGAAAGTTGGGTATTGCGAAACCCATTGTATGACGAAGAAAAAGCTACAAGAGAGCCCTTTCATCCTTCTGGTTTAAATCAATATAGCTTATTTAGAGCTCTTCATAAAGGAAATGTTCTTTTTGATGTTGAAGGAGAGACAAAGCAAGATATTATTCGTCATTCGGTTAATAAGATTGCATTAGGTCTTGAACTAGATCCAAATGTTTTAGTTGATTTATTACTAGATAGAGAAAGCCTAATGCCTACAGCTTTAGGGCAAGGGATTGCTGTTCCTCATACAAGGGATTTCTTACTAAATTGTGCTTATGATGTTGTTACGGTCGTCTTTCCAAAAGAGCCAATAGAATTTGGTGCATTAGATAAGCAGCCTGTTCATTCACTTTTTTTCTTATTCGCATGTAGAGATACTCATCATTTAAACATCTTAGCAAAAATAGCGCATTTTTGCAGTAAAGAAGATAATATCTGTTTTTTACAAAGATATCCTAAAAAAGAAGAGCTCTTAAAATACATAAAAGACTGGGAAACCAGTATCAGCTAGAATCTTTTGTTAAAAGAGCGGGATCTTCCATTTTATTTGTTATTTGTTTAGCTTCTGTATTTTTTTCTTTAAAAACGAGTTTATTGTCTTTAACAGTAACATGAAGCAAACAGGTTTCTTTAGGAGGATCGAAGAGGATTTTCTCTGCTAAAGGGTCCTCTAAGTATTCTTCTAAAGTGCGTCTCATAGGTCTTGCTCCCATCTCGGGCTGGTAGCCTTTATCAACGAGATAGGCTAAGGCTTTATTATCTAGCTCAATATAAATGTCTTTTTCTTTGAGCCTCTTTTCAAGTTTATGAAGCTCAAGTAGAATAACTTCTTTAAGAGCTTCTTTTTCTAAAGGTTTAAAAATCACATTTCCATCAAGTCTGTTAATAAACTCAGGCTTGAAATTTTTCTTTACAGCACCGTCTATTTTTCTTTGAATAGTCTCATAATCAGGCATACCTGCTTTTGCTCCGAAACCAACTTCAGTAGTTTTACTAATTAGTTCGGCTCCCAGGTTAGAGGTCATTATAATAATCGTATTTCTAAAGTCGATTCTGCGACCAAACGAGTCTGTTAGTTTTCCTTCTTCTAAAATTTGTAAAAGTAAGTTCATAACATCAGGGTGGGCCTTTTCAACCTCATCAAATAAAACTACACTATAAGGCCTCTGTCTTACCCTTTCTGTTAGTTGACCTCCTTCTTCGTGTCCAACATATCCAGGAGGGGACCCAGTCATTCGACTGATTGCAAATTTTTCCATATATTCTGACATATCAACTTGGATAAGAGAGTCCTCTCCGCCAAACATATGTATCGCTAGCTGACGAGCTAACAAAGTTTTACCCACACCTGTGGGTCCCAAGAAAAGAAAAGCGCCAATTGGTCTATTTGGATCTTTAATATCAGCTCTACTTCTTCGAATAGCCCTGCATACCTTAGAAATGGCTTCAGTTTGACCTATAATATTTTTAGCAAGATTTTGTTCCATCTTTAAGACTTTTGCTGTTTCACCTTCTGTTAAACGATTTAAAGGTATTCCTGTTTGTCTTGCTACAACGGAAGCTACTTCTTCTTCGTCTACAATTACTTGATGTTCTTCTTTATTAGCCTCCCATTCTGTTTTCGCACTGTCTAATTTTTCTCTTAAGTTTTTTTCTTGATCGCGAAGTTTAGCGGCTTTCTCATATTCTTGAGAATCAATGGCATCTTCTTTTGCTTTTTTCATTTGTTCTATTTCAGTTTCTAGAGATCCAATTTCATCGGGTTGGCTCATCATGGCGATACGCATTTTAGCGCCTGCTTCATCGATAAGATCAATAGCTTTATCTGGTAGAAATCTTGCATGGATGTATCTATCAGACAATATAGTCGCCGATTTTAAGGATTGCTCAGTATATATACACTTATGATGCTCTTCATATTTTAACTTTAATCCTGATAAGATCGAGATTGTTTCGTCAACGGATGGAGGAGAGATAAAGATTTTTTGGAATCTTCTTTCTAAGGCAGCATCTTTTTCGATATGTTTGCGGTACTCGTCAGCAGTTGTTGCTCCAATACATTGGATTTCTCCTCGAGAAAGAGCAGGTTTTAAAATGTTTGAGGCATCAATAGCTCCTTCTGCTGCGCCTGCTCCTACAATTGTGTGTAATTCATCAATAAATAGGAGAATGTTGCCATTTTTTTTTATCTCATCCATGACAGCTTTTATGCGCTCTTCAAATTGACCCCGATATTTTGTTCCTGCGATCATTAATGTTAAATCTAGAGCTATAAGCTTTTTCTTTCTTAAGTTATCAGGAACATCACATTTTACAATAGCTTGAGCAAGACCTTCTACTATAGCTGTTTTACCAACACCGGCCTCACCTACTAAAACAGGATTGTTTTTTCTCCTTCTGCATAGAATTAAAATTAAACGTTCAACTTCATCTTTTCTACCGATGACAGGATCCATTTTATCCTCTCTACACATCTCTGTAAGATCGTGTCCATAGGCTTTTAAAGCAGGAGTCTTATCAGAGCTAATGCCACCACCAGCACCAGTGGTTGCTTTTTCAAAGCCTTGTTGTTTTGACGTTGTTGAAGAGGAAGAACCAATAGGGGGAAGTTGAAGATTAAATGTTTCGAGCTCACGTAAAACTTCTTTCCTGATGTCTTTTAAATTTACATTGAGGTTTTCTAATACTTGCGCTGCAACGCCATCCGTCTGTCTAAGTAATCCTAAAAGCAGATGTTCGGTGCCAACATAGTTGTGATTGAGGTTAGCTGCTTCCTCATTTGAAAACTCAAAAACCTTTTTTACCTTTCCAGTTAAAGCAGGGTCTCCATAGACTTGTATTTCAGGACCATATCCTACAAGTCTTTCCACTTCAGCTCTTACCGTTTCAAAATCTAGGTCTAAATTTCTCAGTACATTTACAGCTATACCTTGGCCTAGTTTAAGTAAACCAAGCAGCACGTGTTCGGTTCCCAAGTAATTATGATTTAGTCTTTGTGCTTCTTTCTTTGCAAGTTTGATGACCTGTTTAGCTCTATTTGTGAATTTATCAAACATAACCAGCTCTTTTTTAGTTTGTTAAATGGAAAGTATTCCTCTTAAGACCAGATCTTAGCTTCTTGGATCATTTTTTTCAATTGTGGCTTTCACTTTTCAGATGAATGTGTATTAATGGAACTGATTTTCAATAACCTAAGATAAAATTTATGGTAGATTTGTCCAGAAGATAAGGGAAAAAATGAAGCTTAAAGTGATAGATACAGGTGAAAATTCGGCTGTTGATAATATGAATTTTGATCAAGACTGCCTTTTAGCATTAGATCCAGATCAAGACCCGATTCTTCATCTCTATGATTTTTCTTCCCCATCCGCGACATATGGTTATTTTATTGATCCAAAAACTTTCTTTAACATGCAATACATTCAAGAATCTAATTTTCAAATAGCTAAAAGAGTAACGGGAGGTGGAATTATTTTTCACCTTACAGATTTAGCTTTTACTTTTTTTTTACCAAAGAATTCTAAATTTCTTACACAAAATACACTAAAGAATTATCAATTTGTAAATGAGATAGTCCTTAAGGCTATTGATTTCTATTTATCAAGAGCCTCTAAGGGTAGCCTATTAAATGAAACTCCATCAACGAAAGGGGATCAATCTTGCCATTTCTGCATGGAAAAACCAACGATTTATGATGTAATCATTGATGGGAAAAAAGTTGGTGGTGCTGCACAGAGAAGAAAAGAAAACGGCCTACTACATCACGGGAGTATATCATTATTACTTCCCCCTTGGGATGAAATTTCAAAGCTTTTATCTGTAAATTCTGAAGTTATTGAAAAGATGAAAAAAAATACATTTCCACTAGGAGAATCTAAAGATTTACTAGATGTGCGTCTTCACTTAAAAAAGGCATTAATAGATGCTTTTAAAGAGAGATAACAGGCTGCATAAAATGCAGCCTGCTAAAATATTAAGCAGCTTTTCGAAACTCTTTTGATTGCCATCTTTTTTGTAAGACTCTTCTTCTAGGAGCTAAAGAGCAATATTCCATGATTTTTTCGTCTGATTTTTCTTTTTTTAGCTTTTGTATCGCTTGGTTAGCTAAAGCTTTTGAGCAGTCACTAAGCATAACTATATGATTTTGTTCGAGATCTTCTAATACTTGTAAGTTCTGCAATCCAAGTTTTTTTTCAAGCGGCAAAAAAGTTTTTTCCCATTCTTTCAAGAGTTTATCCTTCATATTGTGATTTGGATAATACTCTGTTATTCCTAGTGTCATTCCTTGGTGAGGAGTTGAAGTCATATTAGTTTCCCAATTTAGGGTTAATTTGTATCTGTTAGGCATTGAAGTAGATAACTGTAATATCTTTTTATCAATACCCTGTTTTTTGAGCAGGATTTTCATCTCTGAATTACTTCCTTCTCTAGCATCTGCTAAGATAACGAAATCATCGGAATCAAAAGAATCAAATATCATAACATGGCTAAACCCACATTGTGAAGTCTGTGGCAATATTTTTGATTGCCACAGTTCAAAAAGCTCTGCTTTTTTCCCAGGCTTTGGGAAAAATTCAACAAGTGCAACTCTATCCATTTCTGCTTTCTCCTTTTAAGCGGCCTTCCTTTTTGGAGTAGGCAATGGCATCATATTCGTTCTTCTGGGTTGACTTCTGCAAAAAGTCATAATTTTATTGTCGATCTTTCTATTAATTACTTCTCGCATGAAATGATCAAATTCAGATTGAGAATCCCAAGTGCCATAAATAACTATACGTGAATGGTCTAGCCCTTCAAATAAATGAACATCTTTGCAACCCAACTCCCAAGCTATTGGAGCAATTTCATTATTAATTATTTCTAAGCAATCAGTTAAGTGATTTTCCTTTGGAAAGTATTCTGCTAATACATGGAACATGATCTGCCTCCTTGTTTTTACATGTTATCCTTAATCCTTTTCGTAAGGAAAATAGACTAATCTGTCAAGATAAAGGGTAATAAAAAAACATATTTTATCTAATTGAATATCAATTACATAAACACTTAAAAAAACAGGTTTTTTTTAAGTGTTTACTGCTCTTGAACTTTTGAAAAATATTTGATAATCTTGATAGATCGGAGCCCTAACAAATTACTTGAGAGGGCCCTTTTTTAAAGTAATCGCCGGCTGATGACTCGTTGCCAGGAAAAAGAAATCATTTTTTCGGGCTATCATCTCTCCTTTATTTAGGCTGCCTTCCTTTTTGGAGTGGGTAATGAGATCATGTGCGTGCTTCTACGTGTGCAAAAATTCATGATTTTATCTTCAAGCCCTCTGTTGGTTATTTCTCGCACGAAACTGTCAAATTCAGCTTGAGAATTCCAAATGCCGTGGATAAGTATACGCGAATGATCTGAATCTTCAAAAAAATAAGCATCTTTGCAGCCCATTTTCCAAGCTATTGGAGCCGCTTTATTATTAATTATTTCTAAGCAGTCACGTAAGTGATTTTTTTTTGGAAAATATTCTGCAAATTCGTGGAACATAACTTACCTTCTTGTTTTACATGTTATCCTTAATCCTTTTCGTAAGAAAAATAGACTAATCTGTCAAGATAAAGAACAAAAAACCTGTTTTATACTGTTGTATATAAACAGGTTAGTTGAATACTATGGCCTTGCTTTTACTGAAGGGTTTTCGAATTGCGACCACAACAGCGAGGCCAGAAAGAAGCAGTTTTTTTACTTGTAGATTGTAGATTTTCTCCTACGACAATAATTTCTTCAGCAGCATCTATCTCCTCATCAGAAGCTTCAGGTGATTTTGAATTCTCGCTTCTGGTATCAAAACATTGGGGAGGTAGAGTCATAGTAATAGGGCTTATAGGAGCTCCCTCCATTCTAGGTGACGTTGAACGAGGGGAACGAGGTAATAAAGGATGATCGACTTCTCTCCGTAAATGGACAACAGTTCGTTTATCTCCGTATGAAATCTTAGCACTTGAGGGAAAAATATCTCCTCCATTTCGAGAAAAATATACAGTGTCATCTCCGAATAGTTTCAGGGATACGGAACCTGCATGAATTCGACCATCTGTACCATTGCAGGTTAATGTTGAAGATGAATTTGCTAGTCCAGCTACTACGGATACCGTGAGTTTGGAATCAGAGGTTACATAAATTTCATGCTGTTTACCTCTGCTTTTTTGAGGGGTTGAGAGAGAGGCTCTTGAGGGGA
>WNLI01150563.1:0-15667 GCA_025802215.1 Wirenia argentea
ATTTTACAAGGTTGCCATAATGAATAAATTATTTTCATTTTTTACTCCCGAGGTAACATTATCCGTGGAATTGCCCTATATATTCCAAATAAAGTATTTCGCACCCTGCCCATGGGCATGTCTTCAGGTTGAATCGGGCCTGTATTCATGGACAATCAGGGATCCCCCAATACTTACCAACCATCTCAGAGTTCATTCGTACATTGGATATATCAGACATGTACCATTTGCAACCCACACAGTATAGGGATTGCCAGACAGACATGTACCAGGTGCAACCTACACAGTATAGGGATTGCCCGACAGACTCCTCCGCCTAACTTTGGTGGGGAAATTGGAGTGCCCGGAGAAAACCACCGTATGTGGGCAGGATATTTCCATCGTTCATGACTGTAAGACAGCAGGAAGCCAGCAGACTTTCTGCTAAAACCATCCAGCCATCTGATGCTCAATTTAGCCACTGAACTAATGAACTAAGGGAAAATGCCATAGCAACTTTGCCATGGCCCAAAGATCTCGAGAGTGCTCACTCTACCACTGAGCCCTCTCATCTGTAGGATAGTGTAGGTAGTAGGTACCTAGCTAACCGTGGACGTCATTATTTGCTACTCAGGAAAGGACCTACAAAGGCGTACATTGGGTCATCAGGAGACCATCTAGTGGAGTGTGTTAATGATGAAAAGCGTTTTGTTCATTGCTGAACATGACCACACTTGGTGTGGCACGTAGCCTACAGTGCAGGCAATTTGGTACGACATGCACCCTGTGCGGCCATTTCACTGCTCATACGGCTACATGAAAATAAAAGGGTGATGGGGAAAAACAAAAGAAAATATGTGAAATGTGGTCTGCCTGACCTCTTTTTTACCAAAGAGGCCTACAGGATCTTTTACATGCGTCAGGGTCAGTATGCAAGGTGGGGTTGAGAACATGGCACCTCGGTTTAGGGTCTCATGTAATATATAAAACATATAATGATGCATATTGTGGGAGCTCACGTTATATAGTGGATGCTTCGGCTGCTACTTTAAGAGTGGTCCATAGGCTTGTACATATGTTAGGTAGCCTTAATGTAAACCACTATAATAAATTTTCAATAATAATAATAAAATAAATAAAATTGAATTTGCGAGAATCCTGCATAGGAACTGTACCGATTTGAAAAATGCAGAGTCTCGCAAGTCAATTGTATCTCAAACTTATTTTTGAAGAATACTCTCGATTGTAGAGTGCCATTCTGTAGACAGGTGGGCTCTCGTACACAGTTATCCTTGATATAAAATTCATTGTATTTTATAATAAATGTGCTATCTCGGTCAAATACGCAGTATACAATCGTCGGAATGTCATTATAATACTATTGCCATTATAATATTGTCACTATGCTGTATGGAGTGTGTTTTATGCATAATTCATGTCCTACTCCAGTGAAGTGTCCTTTGACTAATAATTTATTGTGATCAGAAGGTCAGTTGTACAAAACATGTGCATTTCACACTGTGTGTGACCTGTGTCGTATGGCAGTACAAAAATGTTGAGAAAACGTGGATTTACTACAATATTGTGTGCCGGTCATAATAGTGTGAAATTTGGTATGGATTGCATTTCAAATAATTATTTCAAATATTTCAAGGCTTGAAAATTCAAGGTCTCTAACTCTATGGATTCGGGTTTCGGCTTCTAGAGTATTCATTTCATTTCAAAAATTGGCCTAAATATGTTCAGTATTAGATTGGTGGGATCGTGAATATTTAAGTACGTGTATATATTATATGGCTGGTATATGGTGTATATGCCCATGTTAGGCTCTCACCCTCGCTGGCCGTCCTCGAAACAAGTGGGTGGACATGACTGTAGAGGATCTACAGAACGGCAGAATCCATTATTTGGAGGCAATGCTCTCCACTGATATCGCCCAGACTTGGGATTTTTATCACCCTTTGAGTCCTCGGCCTTATGGTCGAGTCATTTGAGGCATGGTGATTCGCAAGCCTTGACCACTTGTTTGGGCGCAACTCACCCGGTGCGTAAATTAGCTCTGCTAGGTACACGCATAGAGAACAAATTAATTTAAAAAAGGATCCTATTTTAAGGTATTTTTAAGATACAGTAAAGGTACAGGTACCGGTACTCTTGAACTACGTTTGCTGTATTCAGTTACATGACCCACAAGTACCACATAACACGGCCATAATGAATAATGAATTTCCCTGCTGGTATAACAACGGGAGATCCGCTCATCACTACACGGAGATACGCTCATCACTACATGTTACTGCCTAATTAAATATCTATGAGGTCATTGATCGAGGTCTATACATGAGGAAAGGCATAGGTGATGTGTGTTAGGAATGATTCTAGTGGGTTAATTAGATAACGTCTACGTGTGTGTGTGTGCGTGTGCATATTGTTTGTTTCGTTTAAGAGGAAGTCTCGTAATAATGTATTAGCAAGTTCAATTTAGACTTTTGTATCTGTTTAGTTCCTAACGTATTTAGCCTATATTGTTTGTTTCGTTTAAGAAGAAGTCTTGTAATAATGTATGAACGAGTGGATTAGATTTAGATTTTTGTATCTGTTTAGTTGTTAATTAAGTTATATATTGTTTGTTTTGTTTGAGGAAGTCTTGTAATAATGTGAGAACAAGTGCATTAGATTTAGATTTTTGTATCTCTTTAGTTGTTAATTAACTTATATATTGTTTGTTTTGTTTGAGGAAGTCTTGTAATAATGTGAGATTTAGACTGATGTCTCTTTACTTGATAACTTATATATTGTTTGTTTCATTTACAGTAGGCTAACAAGTCTTGTAATAATGTGTGAGTACGTGCATTAGATTTAGACTGTTTACTTACTAAAAACTTACGGTATAGTCTACTGTTATGAAATACATTAGCTACCTATTTATATGATAGGATTCGACATAATTATAAACTGTTACCGTACTTCTGTAGATTAACCATGTTAGGAGGATTCACTTTGACTTTTTGAGAGAGGTATTCATTCAATTTAGTTATCATGCTGCGGTGTTAGTGTACCAACTTGATGACTGAATGACTGACTGATTATACATTTGCTTGATGTTTTTATGACTGATTGAATGGCCGAAAGTCATCCAGTATGATACAAGCGATCACCATGCGTTTGTAGAAATAATGTTGTTTATGGATAACAGCTGGTTCGTTTAAAATTTATTTAAATTGAATGATTTTTTCCCATTGCAGATACTTATTTTATATTTCAGGTACAAGTGCAAAGCCATTGTGGCTCTCAGACAGTGCCAGAGAAGTGATTGGTCTATTTCCTAAAGATAGAATAACGTCTTATATTTCAGAATTCAGAACATAGTAAAACAAAGCAATGTTATAACATAATAATTACCTCCAGCCGAGCCAGGTCAGCCATCCAAGACAAGCTTACAAGAGTAAATAATACCATTACATGAATTTCAGAAGAAATGAAGACACCAATGATGTAGCCACACCACAAAGCCGTCCAGTATGGCGACATCTAGTCAACTCCAGTCAGCTGGCAATGCCTGATTAAGTTTGTAGAATTTCTCAATGATAATGACAAAAATAATATCATGTATTTCAGAAGAAATGAAGACAACATTATGACGTAGCCAGACAACAAAGCCGTCCAGTATGGCTACATCTAGTCAACTAGGTCAGCTGGCAATGCTTAAGTGATTATGTTTGTGAACTTTCTATGTGGACTTTCTATTGTATTCTTATTGATAACAAGAATGATATCATGTATTTCAGAAGAAATGAAGACAGCGATATGACGTAGCCACACCACAAAGCCGTCCAGTATGGCGACATCGAGCCGACCAGGGTCTGGCGACCGAGACAAGCCACAGGTTTCTCCACGGGTCAGCAACGGTGACTTGCTGAATGATCGCATGAGGAAGCTAACCAAAGCCAATGAGGTATGTGTGATTTAACACTGGTTGATGTAATCAAGATCTAGGTGAAAATATATACTTATCTACATACATAGAGAGCAAAGGTAGAAGAGAGCTATCCGAGACAAGCCACCGGTATCACCACAGGTCAACAATGGGGACCTGCTCAGTGATCGCATGAGGAAGCTATTCAAGCTAACCAAAGCTAATGAGGTTTGTGTGATTGAGTAGTGGCTGCGTAATCAAACTGTAGGTGAATACTGTATGTATAGTAGTACGTGTGTCGTGTAGTAGATATACAGGGCATGGGTAGAGAGCTGGCTGACAAACCCCAGCAATGGGGCCCTGCTCAGTGATCGCATGAGGGAGCTTACCACGGCCAATGAGGTTGGGTAGTGGTTTATGTTTAATCAAGATGTAGGTGAAAGATATAGAGGTATGGAGATGGCCGCGGCAAGCCATACATTTCATGAGTAAGTCTACCGAATTCCTTGGACGACAATGTACGTCAAAGTATCGGCACAGGTATCCACAAGTCAGCAACACTGGCCTCATGTGTGAAGGTGCCAAAAATACCTAAATCCATATGAAAAATGCAAATTTATTGTCAAATTATGTGTCATTTTAAAGAAATTTGAGTGCCAAATGAATTTTTTTAGTGCCAAATAAAAAAATTTAGCATCATTTGGCACGTAAAAAGCCCCCAGGGTGAACCCTGGTCAGCAATGGGGATTTGCCCAGTGATCGCATGAGGAAGCTTACCAATGCCAATGAGGTTTGTTTGTACAGTTTGAGTTATATAATTACAGTATGTATGATTGATTAACTACGTTTTTTCATGTCACGAGCACAGGTATCGACGAGTCAGCAATGGGGACTCAGTGACCGCATGGGGAAGCTTAGCCAAATCTTGAGGGATTATGGTGTTCCGGTTAGAGAGCTGGCAAGCTTTCCATCTGAGAGGTCTCGACTCAGAATCCTGCAAAAATTTGAGACATCTGTGCATGACAACATGGTGCATCGTGAATTTGCGGTATATAAATGGACATATTTTTTTATAGAGTAGCCTACACTGTACACAATATTGCACACAAATATAGTTACAACCGGCCACACTTGTAATTATAATGTTTCGACCTGTATGTAGTTCATTATCCACTGTTTGCTATTCCTGGAAGTTGAAGCCAGAGCCACTTATGGTTTCGCCCTGTGAACGCTTTGGCGGCAACAATTTAATCCCAAGCAGCGATGAAAGTGACGATTCTTGCTGTAATATGGTCTCTTCGGGTAAACCCAATATAACTATCTACCCTCCGATGCCCACAGAGGATAGAGAAGCTTGAGAGGGACGAGGAGGAGCTGAAAATGAAGGTTGTCTCCCTTGAACAGGACAATCTGTCCCTGCAAGAGCGGGTAATCGCATACGAGAGCAGTCAGGGTTCTGTCCCTTCTAAGGATAACAATAACGTCAAGCGTCTTCGAGTGAGTATTCTAATTATAATTTTAATAATATCAGGTGTATTATTAGTCTTTAATCATTTGACCGATCACTCAATGAGTGACACAAGTGCATGCACAATAGACCGACAGCCACATCTAGGCCACGGCACAACCAAGCTATGAACAGTTACAGTTGGTGGAGAAATTGAAGTACCAGGAGAAATCGAAGTACCAGGAGAAAACCACCAGATGTAGACTGGACAGGATTTTTCCATCTTCCACGACTCAAAGACAGTGGGAAGAAGCCAGCAAAATTCTTACCGAGTCCATTCCTAGATACTCAATTTAGCCACTGAACTAATGAAGGCAAGCAGGGCTAAGTTCCTTGCCCAAGAAAATGACAGTAATGTAGGAAAAATGACATGCCAAGATCTGCCATGGCCTAGGTTTGAACCCAGTACCCAAAAATGGTTGTCGCTATGCGTGATAACCTGACTGTCTCCTTGACTGCTGTGCTGTTGCATTTGACTAAGTTGAATAAATCTTGATTTCTTTCAGGAAAAGTTATCCTCGATGGAAAGATCAGAAATAGAAATAATCTCTCAAAACACCGATCTACAGAAAGAAATCGTCAAGTTAAAATCCATGAAAAGCGAACTATGTGACGAATTAATCGCAATGAAATCGAACAACGAAATTATAAAAAACGAACTGGATAAAACTACAAAAATGAATCAAACGCTACAGGAAAAGTTAAAAAACGCCGGATTAAGCAATGATGGATCAGAAACTGACACCAGTGAAAAAGTTATGGAGACATTACGCGCGCGAATCGCTCAGTTAGAATACGAACTTAAGATTAAAGTGTCCGAGGTCGAACATATACATAATCTAATGGATGAGGACGAGATATTGGAACATGTGGAAGAGTTGGTTCACGAGTTAGAGGATTTACGGACACATAATCAGGAGTTAGAGGGGAAAGTGTCCCGAATGGAACACGACTCGGATGAGATCAGTAGTGAGACTCGGTGTCAGCAATTGGAACATGAGAATGAGGAACTACAATATCAGGTTTGTTGGTTCTTAAATATTTATAGCCTACTTACTCTATGTTTGAAAGTATATTACAACGACTGTTACGAACTTCGATAGTTTTGCCATTTTCACAGAATAACGTCGCTGTATTGATTTCCTGTTGATATTTTGGTGTGACTGTCACATGACGAAATATCTGGAAATTGATAGGCCCCCTCATCTCTGTTCATAACGTGTGATCACCACTTTATCCAGTTGGCTTCTTGTATATTTTGGTAACAATTCACGGTCCACAAGTATTCTCCCAGTCTATGGCATGAGCGAATTGAGATACCGTACTATAGCTACAAGTTTGTATAAATTTGTGTGGTGTACTTTTCTGCTTCCAAGATGTGTTCCTGTAGTCTAATGACAAGCAAGACACAAGTCATGGTGCTTACATGATTATATTCACCATTTATAGTGATTTGTACCATACCCACTAGAGGTCCAAAAACTACAACACTGAGAAAAGCAGATGTTGGAGCGCTTAAAGCGCGCCGTCACAAAAATTGGTGACTTGAAAACTAACAAGAGGACAGCTATGTGACAATGTTGACCCCTACGACCTCGAAACGAGCGAGACACAACTGCGTGACGACGTTGATGGCGCCTACTTGACTATATTTGCTGATTTAATGATTTATACTATTATTCCACCACAGGTCCTACAACTACAACACTCAGAAAAAGCAGATGTCTATGCGGAACTTAAAACACACTGTCACAACAATTGGCGATTTAGAAACGAGCGAGACGCAACTATGTGACGAACAAAACAACTACTTGACAATATTGAAACCTACATGTCTATATGTGACGATTCAATAATGTTTTATTCCACCACAGGTCCTACAACTACAACACTCAGAAAAGCAGATGTCAGAGCGATTAAAACACGCCGTGACGACAATCGGCGACCTAGAAACGAGCGAGACACAACTACGTGACAACGTTGATGCCTACTCGAGGGACGAGGACAGTGTGAAGAAACAACTCACAGATAGCAAACTCATCATTCATGAACTGAGGGATCAGATCGCAGATAAGGATCTGGTGGAGCAGGGGCTACTTGAAAAGGTCAGCTTTTATGTTTTTCGGATATTATGTATTAAATATTGTGGCCGGCTAGCCATGCAAAAGTAAAAAACTAGAGTGTGACATTTATATGCCGCATTTTAGGACCTTGTGATCCAACGAATGTTGGTGTTACATGATCAATGACTGTGCGAGGGAAAACGTGAGCAAAGCATCGAACATACAGGATGCTCTTAACTCCTTGATTCCAAAGACTTATTGATACGTCATAAACATATGGCGTATGAGAGTGTCGGCACTCAGGTAGTTAACAATGTATAATTATAATAATTATTTGCATGGCTTTACTCCATGATCTAGTATACAGCCATAACCCGTGATCAGTACCAATTTTGCACTGTACTCACACATCACATTACATTAGTTTGTCCCATGCTACTCTCTCAAAGGCTTTGAATAATCCTACATCAGTATGATGTATTCTGATATTAAAACCGACCGCTTTGAATGAGAAACAATCCCACATCCAGAGCAGCATCCAAGATGACTCAGTCATGCTTCAGACGATTTAAGCATACTCCAACTTTTTCTCAACGAAAAATTCACTCAATGAAAAATATACATGTGTTTCAGGTGAGCTTTCTCGAGAAGTGCAGTCAAGCAAACGTGGAACGATTACGTGCCTTAGAAAGCAACGAAAGTCTTCTCAAACAACGATTGGATATTCACGCCGAAATGGAGAAAGATGTCGCGTATTCATTAACTCTCAAGGCCAAAGTCGAAGCACTTGAAGAGGTGAACAAAAAACTACAGGACAAAGTCAACGAATTAGAAGAAAACTTGGACACGATGAAAGAAAACTGGCGAGCAGTCGCCGAAGAAGACGCTAATCAGTTACAATTACTTGACGAACAGCTACGCATGTCAGAATTGATGAATCGTGAATTGAAAAAGAAGTTGAAGAACAATGGATCAGATGAGGGGTTGTTCCGACATCCATCCGCACCATCGTTACTCGCTGAAATGTCAAGTAATAAATCTTCCATGCGATTTTCTGTCGCACCGAGTTTGAATAATTTAGACGATGATTCACGGTCGAGGATACGAGAATTGGAAGATCAGTTACATTGGACGACAGAAGAGAAGAATACGAAGATAGCGAAACTTCAACATAAGGTTGATGATATGAGAGTGAACGAGGTTAAACTGAGTGAGACACTCGTTGAGATGGAACAAGAAGAACGGGATTTACGTCAACGATTGACACAATTGGAGGCTACAGAAGCAGCAGCGACAGTGACCAAGTACGAGAAACGAATTAAGGCGTTTAAATCATCCGAAAAGGATTTGCTGGCAAGGATGGACTCACTGGAAAATCACGAGGATGATTTACAGGAGAAGTTAACGTTTGCCGAGAGGAAGTATAACCAAGATCTGGAGAAGATGGAGAAGATGGTGGCCGATTCGCAGAAGTGTGAAGATGAACTTCAAACTCAAGTAGAGGAATTACAGGGAGAGAATAACCAACTTAATGAGAAAGTGATTAATTTTGATCGCGATGTTGTGATACCGTTGAAAAATGAGAACAATGAACTGAAGGTTCGGTGTGCGGATTTAAAAGATAACGCGGTAACTGACAGTGAGATGATGAAAAGTCTACGTGATGAGTTAGCTGCTCTACGGAAAAACTATGATGATGAATCGAAGCAGTCAAAGCTTGGGGGTAATGACACAATTGGATTTTATAAAGATGAAAATGTCAAACTTAAGTCTTCCTTAGATAATCAAAAAGATGTTGTGAAACAATATCAGACGAAAGTCAATCATTTAGAAACGGAACTAGCAGAGTCGTCAAATAAATGTAGAGATTTGAATCGTACAATTGTTGATCGTAACAAAGACTTGTCTAAAATAAACAATGACTTAAAGGAATGTCATGCAGAAATGGAAAAGTTTGAACAGATTGAGACTGAATTGCAATCAGAATTGAAACGGAATCGCTTGAAAATTCAGCAAGTCCAGAAACAGGAGAAACAATCGGGTGAGAAAATCAAAGAATACCAGCAAGAAATTGAACAGTTGGAGTCTGTTGTTAATGATATGAAGGATAAGATCGTGGACTACGAAATGAAAATTCTGAGTCAAAAAGAAGAGGATTCGGATCTGAGGGAAGAACTGAGAAATTACCGGAAAAAAGCTCTCATGATGGAAAAACAGGAAAGTAGGTCAGTGGAAAGTCTCCGTGAGCAACAGCTGAAAGTGCAGTCGCTTGAAGACATGGAGGTCGAACTGAACAAGAAAGTTGGCGAGAATGAGAAGAGATTTGCGGATCTGCGTAACGAACGCGATGGATTGATCAAAAGTGGCGATGAGAAACAAAAGATCATTGATGAGTTGGAAGGGAAGTGTCATGAATTGCAGGAGTTGTTAGATGAAGCAAGGAAAAGCGAAAAGGAGCTTCTGGTGTTGAACAAAGAACGGGATAAATTGATTAAAGGAGGCGATGATAAACAGAAGATCATTGATGAATTAAAGGAGAACAGTCGTGAGTTACAGGTGTTGTTGGAAGAAGGAAGGCGGAGGGAGACGAATTATGTGCAATTAAAACAACAACGAGATGAATTGATTGAAGCTGATAATGACAAACAAAAGGTCCTTGAAGAATTAGAAGGGAGATGTCATGATTTACAGGAATTGTTAGAGGAATCAAATAATCGGGTCGAGGCGTTAGAAGGTGATAGTTCCATGTATAACAAAGAGGTTAATGATTTTTACAGACAAGTTGAAGAATTGAATTGGAAGATAAAACACCTGGAAGGTGAAAGGGATGATTTGGTCAAGAAAGTCGAAGATCAGGAAAATCGTATTGCAGATTTTATTACACATGAAGATGAATTTTTAGGTAAAATTGAAACATTGGAAAAACATGAAAAGGAATTAATGGAGAAGGATATTGATAGTGAAAAGCAGATTAGAAAATTGGAAAATGAAATTGGTAATTTGAAACAAGAGTTTGGGGATTATAATAAAAATACAGGTAAGAGTAGTGATGCTATTGATGCATTAGAAACTGAGAAGGCTGAATTGTTGGAACGAATATCGGAAGTTGAAGCCGAAAAGGAGTTTTTGTATACGGACACGATTTATCCAATGGAAAAGGAATTAAAACAATTAAAATCCAATAAGAAAGATAAAGAATATTTATCTAAACAAAAAGAATATGAAACTACAATACAAAAATTAAATGACAAAATCGAAGTTCTTTTGGATTCTGAAGAAAGGTTTATGAATAAAAGTAGTGAGTTGGAAAAACTGAATCTAGAATTGGAGAGTAATATTGCTGAGATGCAAGACGTTGTACCGTTAGAATCGAGTTATGATCATCAGGTTTTAGTGGACGATCTTAATCATAAAATTGACGATCTCGAGCATGCAAATATGTTGTTAGGAAATGAATTGACAGATTTGAATCAAAACGATGTCCCAAGTATGAGCCAAAAAGTGGCGTTACTCGAACAGTCCGAAGAAAAACTGATGGAACGAATTCGTTCTTTGGAATACGCAGAAATTAAATTAGATGAAGATAGTAACAAGCGTGATGTTTTGAATTCTGAACTTGAACGATTACAGTCGAAATTAGGAGAGGTTGAGGATGAAAATGAGAATTTGGGAGCGGAAACGAATATGTTGTTTGAAAAATGTGAGGAGTTAACAAATGAAAATAGCGACATAAACGACAACTTAGAAAAGTCTGAAAGCGTGATTAAACAATTAAAGACCGATAAAGAAAGTTTGTTAGACAAGTTGAAAGTTGTCGAGCAAAAATTGAAAGAAACCGAGAAAGAACTTGAGTCAACGGAAGAAAAACTCGAAGAGATGCAAACTGAGTATGAGGAAAAACTACGGGGTGTTGAACCAGTTAGTGGGGTTAAGGTACAAAGTAAGGGAGGGTCTGATGTGATGAAATGGTCACTGGATAGCGAGGGAAGCGGCGATCTACAGGCGGAGTTGGAAAGTTTGCAAGGTTCTCTTCTGGAAGAACGTGAGAAGAATAAGACATTACAGGAAGATCTTTCGGTTTTGGAGCAAGATCGAGAAGAGTTAATGGAACGTTTGGAAGAGGCTGATAATATTGATAATAAGGACAGTAAAGTGTTTTTGTCGTTTAGCGCCGATTCGAACGATTCGTCGGAAATCGAACGACTTAAAGAAGCAGTGGAAAACCTAGAAAAAGAACGAACGAAAAACATGCATCATATAAAATCATTAACTGAACACATAGAAAAACTATCCAAGTCTATTAATGTAAATACGGCAGCTTTAATCGAAGATTTAAAATTAGGTCACGTTATTAAAGAAATACTTCAGAAATCACGTATTTATGAATTAGAAAAACAAGTGGATTCTATGCAAGATAAGAATATTAATAATTCATCGTCATCCAATCAAATGTCACAAACAAAACTTTTAGAATTCGAATATCGCGAGAAACTTTATCACGATGAAATCGAAACGATTCGACAGGATTTAAAGGATTTACAATCGCGATTTGATTCTGATGTAGATAAAACAAAAAATTCCAATAACAACGAAAATGCGTATGGTGATACAATTGATGGTGTTAGTATTGATGAATTACGGGGTAAATTATCTGGTGTAGAGGATGAACGAGATGCGATACGAATCGAGTTGGAAGAAATAACGACATATCTGAAATCATTCCGTGGCGCCGTGCAAGATTTGGTGTCGAGTGGAGAACTGGATGTGACTCCAGTGGGGGGTGACACGGGAGCGGCTGATGGCAAACAGGTATGATGTAGTCTTGCATATTACAATTTGGTACGTATACCTCAAATAGTTTTCTCTGTACAGTACAGTAGTTGCATCGACTGAAGGAATGTTGAATTGCAATCAGCCTCAATATGAATAGTTCCAGTAAACCGAGCAAGTGTGACTTCTATTGCTTATTTCCGATTCAATATATTCCTACAATCTAGTTTCTGTTTACACCTATATGAGCAGCTGCAGTTCTATAAACTACGGTGGTGGCAGTAGCGCATTGTCTCCCGTCTTGAGGTCTCGGGGTCCCAGGTTCAAGCCTGGGCCACGGCAAGTCTTTGTTGCATTTTCCCTGTGTTTCTGTAATTCTCTGGGGCAAGGAACTTATTCCTACTCGCCTCCACTAGGTCAATGGCTAAATTTAGGACTAGGTAGCTTTCATCGGAATTATGTTGCCTTTTTTCCGCTGTCTTCGTGTCATGGAAGGTGGAAATATCGCGCACGTTCGCCTGGTTTTATCTGGGTTTTCCGGTGTCCCCACCATGATAAGATCCAACTCACTTTGCACATGTGTTTGGAGTGCTAGCCACGAACAGAACCATTGGGGTAGAACTCCCTTGAAATGAGTCGCACTTGCAAATATCACACTAGGATGTGGTTGTATTCCATTAAGGAATAAAATGCTCTGATATTATTAAAAACTAAAATGCTAACTGCATGAAATCGCCAACGAAACAGCTCGAGGTGCAGAAAATACGTTGGTCTTACCAATAATTGTGTTGCCTAATTTGTTTCATAAATTGGGACCACAGTTACAGCAGCTGCAGCAGTGTGAAAGCGCCCTAAGGACATACGTTCAACACCTTAAGACCCAGCAGAGTCGGAGTGACGTATATGATGCTGACCAATCCGATGACATTGCCACCCAACTCCAATACTATAGGACCAAGAATGACAGGTTGGTGCAATTTTATATACTGAGCGTCAAATGTAACGTCGTCGGGAATGAATTACATTATGACGTTGTCAAAATCACTGTTACTGATCAGCATATATTTTCAGTGCCACTCATACGATCAAATAGGTTAAACCATCGCGATGCATCGTTGAAGAGGTGAATAAGTTTCCTTTCTAATGATATGGTTTATTGTTTTGTACGATTAGGATTAAAGAAGATAACATATTTTTATAAAACATGAATTTTCTTGTGGTTTAATCTACTTGATCGTATGAGTAGCATAGAAAATATGCGCCTATTAGTAACAGTGATTTTGATAACATCAATGTAATTTATTCCCGGCGACGTTACATTTGATGCCCAGGATAGTTTCGTACCTAAAATTGGGCAGTAGCGCAGTGGTAGAGTGCTTGTCTTGAGATCCCCGGGTCTCGGGTTCAAGTCTCGGCGTGGCAACAATTTTGTGTGGCATTTTTCCTGTGTTTCTGTAATTCTCTTGGGAAAGGAACTTACCACTGCTTACTTACGCTATTTCAGTAGCTAAATTGAGTATCTGGGGACTGGGTAACCTTCGTCAGAATTCCGCTGGCTTCTACCCGCTGTCTTTCTCATGGAATATGGAAATATCCTGCCCACATCTGCTGGTTCTCTCCGAGTTCTTCGGTTTCTCAACCATGATGCCATATTTATTGTCACTTTACATATACTAGTCAAAAAAGAAACGCGCCACTTTCAATTTTATATTCTTTGTAGGTGGGCGTATCTTCTTTTGATCAGTATACTTGTGTAGGCTATGTGGTGGACATGGCTTGCAGTCTTGAAATTAGCCGCACTTACACTAGGATGTGGTTGTATGCCATTTACGAAATGTTATTGGATTCATTACACATACAGTACAATGTGTTTAATGTTTATTCAGCTATTTTAAAGGTATATACTTATGAACGTATCATGTACTATGTACTATGGCTTGACTTCACTTGCTCTATAGTCCCAATGTGATCAATTATGTAACAAAAGTTCACTTTATTGGCTATATGGGCTGTATGATATTTCACTAACTGTCCATTTGTAGACATAGTCTAACCCAATACACAACCCAACAAAACCAGACAAACAGTATCTATTCACCAAAGATCAAATTCCTTCCATTCCACCATGTCGCATTATCTCCCTTCCAACATGTACAGTCACGCCTCATAGATACGTTATTTATGACCCAATTCCCCAAAAGTCGCGAACCCTGCCAATTTAGCTACAATGCCAGTTATGAATAGATTTACAAGTGGCTTACCCTGTCATATTTGTAAACATTTGAAGCCAAATAATTTATGTCTCGTATGTTCTGTAGATTATTTATCTTGTTCAAGTATTATACGATTAACGCCACAATCACTTTACTTGTTTTAACCATTTAAATTATGTATGGTAGTGGTACAGTCATGGGTACAGTACTACAGTAGCCTATCTAGACTACACATAATCATGATTTAATTTTTCGCTAATAATTTCTGTAGTATTGATACAGTATTGTATGTTGAAAGTTACCTACTTGCTATTTGATAGATATGCTACAATTATAATGTACAGATTTTGTGGTGTTTATAATATTTATAATCGTGTATTGTAATTTGTAAACCAATATTTCACAGATAGGGATATTCAAAACTGTCTTATACAAATGTGACACTACTTTATAATACTAGGCGCCATAAAAAACGTTACATCGGGATATTTTCTATTATAACGTCAAAAATAATGTTAGATATTATATGCTCATAATATCTGTATTTCTCAAGCGATCATAGGTTTTTGTATACCGTTGGAAAGAGGAATAATTTTTCTTTCTGGCTATCAGCGAAATTGTACTATCCACTTCCGAATAAAGATGTGGTTACCGTTTACATAAACTTGCATTTTTCGTTTTACGACATATTCCAAGTTACTGTTACCTATTCACTTACAGTATCTGTATTTCTTAGCCGATCACAAATTAATTTACATTTTTGAAAGGCTAAAAAATTTTTCTTTCATTCTATACTTCAAATTCTAATATCCGCATCTGAATAACACAAAGATATTAACATTTAAATTTTACATAAACATACATTTTTACGCGCAAAATAACGAAAAAATGAATGTTTGCATAAATGGTTACCACGTTTTCATTTGGAAGTGTACGTAAGAATACAGCTAGAAAAACAATTTATTCCTCTTTCCAGCGGAATAACATGCATAACTTATGATCACTTAAGAAATGCAGATATTACGATCATATATCTAATGGTAATTTTGACAACGTTATAATGGAAAATATCCCGATGTAAGATTTTTTATGGCGCCTAGTATATTATAGTATACTGTAGTCTGTTCTATATTGTAATTAAATAATAGGAGCATTTTCCCATATGGAAAATGATTGCAAAGCAAACTTTATACAGACCGGGACCGGGATTCGAACCCAT
>WNLI01150673.1:0-12694 GCA_025802215.1 Wirenia argentea
TACTGGCATTCCAATGAGATATACATCACATTAATACATCCTATAGTTTTCTAGTTATCGCACAATTTGCAGTGGGACAGTTTTTCTGGGACACTCTGTACATCAATGTAATTCTGTTAAATGACTCCCCAGAATTGTAACATCACTGAAATTTTGATAATTATGTTGTACTGCATACGATACTGACTAAGAGAAAGTAAATCAAATTAATTTCATCACTATTTGATAAATATTATATGTAGTTTAGACACAATGAAATTTGTGAAAAACTATGAATACGGTTAAATAACGTGTTCGTTCTTTCCATGCTTACCTACTGTATAACATGGGAAAGTGGGGTCTTACGAAACGAGAAGAAGAAATTTGAAGTATTTCATCTAAAGCAATTAGGATGGTCTTGGGAATTCATCACCCTCATATAATTAACGGATGCTAAATTTTACGAAAGATTCGGGTGCGAACGTCTGTTCAAATATATCGAATGCACGATGGCACTAGTTTGGCCACATTAACTCCTTGATTTCCAATGATGTATATATAGATACGTCATAACTCATTTATAAAGGCATGTGGAGGTCCTGACAATCACTGTTTTGTGTTGAACGTTATCCAATATTCAGCGGCATTACAATTTTGGTTTAATAAATTCATTAATTCATTATCTATAAATTTAATCCCCTAACAAATTTCTATATCTATTAACATCATCCTTTTGTGGCAATAAGTATAATCAACATAACAATGACAATAGCAGCCAAGGCCATTATAATTAACATTTTCCTATTTTTCTTCTGATGTTTACTAGCCTTTTGAAGTTGCTGGAGACCCTTTTCAACCTTGGTATGTGATGATTCGATGTTGTAGTCTATACGGTCAAGTATTGTCCCCTGGAAAGAAATTATAAAATAAATAAACAAAGTAGTCGAATGGTTAAACTTGTTAGTAAAAAACTTGTAGTTTTGAAGTTGCTGGAGACCCTTTTCGACTTTGTATTTGATGATTCGATGTTGTAGTCTATACGGTCAAGTATCGTGCCCTGGAAAGAAATTATAAAATAAATAAATAAAGTAGTCGAATGGTTAAACTTGTTAGTAAAAAACTTGTAGTTTTGAAGTTGCTGGAGACCCTTTTCTACTTTTGTATGTGATGATTCGATGTTGTAGTCTATACGGTCAAGTATCGTGCCCTGGAATGAAATATAAAATAAATAAATAAAGTAGTTGAATGGTTAAACTTGCTAGGAAGAACTGGCAGAAACGGAGGTACAGGATATCCTTTTGTATGAGAAGATTTGATGTTGTAGTCTATATCGTGCCCTGGAATGAAACAAATTATTGATGTAATTATGTTTTATTCAGCATTGAATATGATACAATAACACACATGCCTATGTTGAAATCATTCTACAGTAAGCCTAAGACCAGCAAGTAGTGTAAGCAAACGACATTTGGGGAGGGTTGCTAGGGTCGGTAATTCATCCGTTGGTCCATGGACAAACAGTAAGGTGGAGTGAATTGTCAGTTGTTATCTCCCTTGCACTATACAATGAAATGCTAACTATAAACGGAACCAGGATCGCCTCGATAAAATTGTCTTGTAAAAACGCTCTTGTGTCCCTGTTCAATTGGATCTAAAGGTCGTAAGTTCGAGCCACATCCGCCACATTATTCAAGTGTGTTTTTTCCAGTGTTCCCTGGGTAAGAATACATTTTCTAGCCAGCTGTAGAGTTTACCCAAATCATACATCCACACGAACGAGTAATGAATGGGCTGTGAACTGATGTAGTAGCCATATGTAAAATTATTATAACTACACATTCGATGCCTACTGAGAATCATGTCATCAGCTGGGATGAGACAAAAGTTAAGAACAGCTCGTGAAGGACTAAAAGGAGGCATTGGTAATGATAACACCACACGATTATTATAAACTTGACGATAGGTCATTTTTTCACATTTTTCAAGGTCATTGAAGTCACATGTTTTGGCAGTTGTCACAGAAAAAAAGTACAATCCAGCAGATATGGGATCCAAACCAGACACAATAAGTCCTTCAGACCGAGGAATTAGAGAAGTACTTTTGGCATATGATGCTGACTAACGCTTATCTTTCTTTCTTTTCTGTTAGCAGTCCATGGATGGTCTGGAACCCTTTTGGGACTCAGATGGATCGTGCTCCTTTTTAGGGAGTTTCTAGCGATCCCATTTTTAGGGTTGTAATCCGTGTGCTTTGACCACTTGTGGTCCGAAGCGGCTTGCCGGGGCGTAAATATAACATATTGGGTTGTTGCTTTTAACCCCTCATATTGTATTTGTTGCCTTACCTGGTCCACAATCATAGTTCCAAGGTCCTTGAATATTTCATTGAGGTCCACTATAGACTGGACCACCTGTTTAATTTCTGACTCTCGTTGGTGAATAATGGCCGAGTTGTCTTCTACTGTCTGCAATTGCACTTCTGTGAATCCCTGCAAAAAAATAAAGTGTAAACTGCCTTGCCCACGGACACACAGATTCACAATATACTGGAATTTTTAAATTGCCATTTCCATTTCGTGTATGTATTAATGAAATATTGTCTTCGATTGTTGGCAATTGCACTTTTGTAAATCCCTGGAAGATATTGGAATGTAAATTACATTGCCCTAGGACACAGAGATTCAAAATATACTGGACGAGTTGTCTTCGATTGTTGGCAATTGCACTTCTGTAAATGCCTGCAAAACATTGGAAATGTAAACTGCATATTTATATGCGAGACAGCAGAAACAAAACAGAAGTATATAGTATATGAAAGCAGTCCAACAGCAATGGAGCTGGATAACAGTAACTAAGTTGAAGGACAGCGTCGAACAACGTGCATAGCTCAGTCGGGACAGCATTAACAGCGTTCACCCTGGACTCGTGTGTGTGAAAGTGCCAAAAATGCCTAAAACACAATATGTGTCATTTTAAATTTTTTTATGTAAACTTAGTGTCGAATACAAAATTTTAGCATCATTTGGCACGTAACAAGCTGCCAGGGTGAACCCTGAGCATCAGCTTTGTGAGTAGAAGGTCGTAGGTTCGAACTTCGAGTCCTGGCCATGTTACACCATTAGAGTAACCTTGGTTAATGCAACCAATGTCCGACACATACACATGTAAAGTGATGGAAATTTGGATGATATGATGGTGGAGAAATTGGAGTATCCGACTATCCGCAGAAATCTGCCGGATGTGGGTGGTATTTTTTTAAAAGCCACCTCTATGATCTCACAATGAAACGGATGCCATGCAACCCCCATCAACCAAACAAACAATTACATACAGTGAAGAATGGGTGAGATGCCGCAAAAAACACAACAAATAGTAGACACATTCCTGTTAATATTGACTGCTCGGGACCAGACAAAAAAGTGCACAATTTAGATAATTATACATGTTTATAGACAAATTTGACAATTTATTATGATATATCGAGACATAGGCCTACAGTATTTGTGAATATTTAGTGAAAAGGGACCACTATATAATAGAGCAAAAAATTATATTAACTGATATAATTTTCAATCAATGGCCACAAAAAGTTTACATTAAGAGGAAATTGACATTAAAAGTTTACATTAATAGGAACTACTTTAATACAGCATGATTTGGGACTTTGGATATAGCCGAAACGTATACTTGTTTAAATGTAAGTCCAGTATTTTGTAATTATAAGTTAAATATGTTGAACAACTGGACGAATAATAATTTCCAAAGTCGTATTCTAGCCAATTATGGACGTGATGTCCTAAAGTTGTGTAGATCCACTGAGAAAACGGCGGGAAAGGTAGCTAATTTTCGGAACCACCTACGATTCAATGTTAGGTGCGGACACAATGACATTACTCCAACAAGCATACAACTGATTAGCAATGTGAAAGGTCACGCTGCCGACAAAATCATCCGAAACGCAGAAAAGAAATTACTCAACGTAAGAATTAGGCAAACGAACGTTACTATTGACACCTTGCGAGAACAACTCGATAACCAGTTTCAGTGTTTACGCGCACAAATACCCGATGACGTCACGTACCAGGAAACTGTCAAATCGATCACGGAAGCGCAGTTATTTCAACATGAAAAGACAAAACAACGTCAAACTGAGAAATTTGAGAAGTTAAAAAACAAGGAAATGTGCAAAAGGAACAAACTCGCAGCCTGTAAACCTACACCAGACGAAAAATGGGTAAGAAATCTCTCTAGTAGAGAACTTACAGACGTAGACAAATCTGTTTTATCTAAAGGTTTGAACTATTCCATTACTCCTGACAAATTACCGATCGTTGACATGATCACAGCGACGGAAACTGCGATTCGGACCGGTAACCTGAACCTCACGGACGCTGACACTCTACGAAACGATGTTGCCAATGTCTTGAAAAACTCCAAACTTCCTGAATCCAACCTCACCAAGGACGAAACAGACTCCCTCACTAAACTTGCCAGTGACGACGAAATTGTTATTGTTCCGGCTGATAAGGGGAGATGTGTAGTGGTACTCGATGAAAAAGACTATGATAACAAATGCATGGACCTTCTAAATGACTCTAAAACATATAAAAAATTAGGTTATGATCCAACATCGGGATTCCGGAAAAAGACGGCAGATTTTGTCAAACAACTCGAAACCGACAATGCCATCGATGAGGCTACTAAATTTAGACTGCTGCCATTGTCAGAACCTACAGTACCAGCTTTTTACGGCTTGCCGAAGGTACACAAACCCGAACCTATTCCACTACGACCCATAGTTAGCAGCATTGACTCTACGTCCTACAACATTGCCAAACATGCCGCCTCCATCTTGGGACCATTGGTAGGCCGTTCCTCTCACCACGTTAAGAACATCCAGAACTTTGTGGACATCATCAATGACCAGATCGTGAGTGATGAAGAGAAGATAGTGTCGTACGATGTGAGTGCCCTCTTCACATCCATTCCACCAGCCGATGCTCTACGAGTCGTACGAGATCACTTAGAACAGGATGTCATGCTCTGCACCCGAACCAACATGAATGTCAGCCAAATTGTTGAAATGGTAAAAATCTGCCTCGATACCACATACTTCACTCACAAACGACAAGTGTACAAGCAAACTCATGGATGCGCTATGGGCTCACCCGTTTCTCCTATCCTGGCAAACTTGTACATGGAGTCCTTTGAAACTGAGGCTCTCAACACATATCCCGGAACAAAACCGTCGCTCTGGCTACGATACGTGGATGACACGTTTGTCATAATCCGACGTGACCAATCAGATGACTTCTTCGAGTTTCTCAACAACTTGGACAATAACATCAAATTCACGAAGGAGGAATACAAAGACAACAAACTCGCATTCCTAGACTGCAGCGTCTCCATACAGGACAATGGCTCGATCCGGACGACTGTATACCGCAAACCTACACATACAGATCAATATCTTCAGTTCGACTCCAACCATCCATTGATCCACAAACTCGGCGTCATACGCACTCTCACTCATCGTGCCAATACCATCATCAGTGAACCGGAAGACATCCCCGTGGAGACCTCACACATAGAAAGTGCGTTGACCCGGTGTGGCTATCCGAAGTGGGCCTTCCATAAGGCAAACAAAAAGACTTCCAAAACAACGACAGATCAGACTAACCGCGCACGGACTCACGTCACCATCCCATACGTGGCCGGCATCTCTGATCGTCTGAAAAACACGTTCAAACGGTACAGAATCAACACCAGCTTCAAACCGTCCAACACTCTACGCAACAGACTCGTTCATGTAAAGGATAAGACACCCAAGGGCAAACGAAGTAATCTGGTTTACGGGATCAAGTGTAATGACAATTCGTGTGGTGCCGCATACGTGGGGGAAACTAAACAGGCCTTGAAAGCGCGGTTTTCGCAACACAGCAAACCAAGCTACGGCGACACGTATGACTCCGCCGTCTACACACACACACAACAAACCGGACACTCCATCACGTTGGATGACGTCACCATCTTGGAACGAGAAGGGAGATGGCACGAACGAGGAATTAAAGAAGCCATCTTTGAACGCTTGGAAGAACCCAATCTAAACAAACGGGGTGGACTAAGATTCCAATTATCACACACATGGGACCGGACAATTGGCAAACTTTCCCGCCGTCTCTCACGTGACTCAAGTGTGACGAGATCGACGGTTCCGTCATTGTAGTGATCAAGGCTGTGAGATATAACCGAAACGTATACTTGTTTAAATGTAAGTCCAGTATTTTGAAATTATAAGTTAAATATGTAGATAAATAATATTTGGGAAACCTTCGGAGGCGTCCCATCTTCGGAGTTCAATTCAAATTTATAATCAGGCCAAAAAAAGTAAGATAATCAATCAGTTTACAAACATATTTCCACAATACAAATGATTTCCTTATTACATATAGCTAAAATTCATTTATGTGCTTGAAACAACAGGATTATTTTATGTTTATCGTTTTGAAACTTGACAAACTCTATCATTCATCATCAAGGACATTGGAATAAGCATAGGTCAGCGATTTTGAACTTCCTCAACGTCAGTTTAAAAAATAAGAGCCCAATGCAAAATAAATTACCAGGAAATGTATGTGAGATCACACTATCGTTCTTGTCTATTATTACTTATTAGCCCAGCTATAAATTTCAATCGAACTCCGAAGATGGGAGTCATCTAAAGATCTCTTAACTTCCCTAAGGCAGATGCAAAAAGATTGATGCATTTGAAATGGGGTGTTATGGTCGGCTTCATATAGCATCATGAACTGAAAAACGAATGAACAAATGCGTGTTCCAAAAAAATAGAACTAAATTAACACTCAAAAAGCAAAGTACCACTCATAAATTAACCAATTTTGGTCACCAAATAATTAATAATCTGTCATTCACCGGGGGTTCGCGCATCAACTACGAGCGTTCTAGTTTGTGGGCTTTCAAAACTGCATTTGCAAGAATCAGCAAGCTTCCTGCATGCCAACATGGACAGATTATGAAAGTGCGCTATGTAAATGCAACTAATAAACATGTATAAATAAATAACTAACCTGCAAAAATGTCGAGGAGATCGGTCGCCTCATGGAAGTACAGCTTCATGAGGGCTCCTTCGTCTGATTCGTCCCCACTGGATGTGTTGGAGGGGGTCGGGCTGTCCGTTTGACCCTCCTTACCCAGGCTGAAGTATGGTACACACAGTTCTTAATTCTCTAGCACATAATTATTCTGTATGTGACCATAAATTCATTCAGTCTGTAATTCGAGAGCCATTTTGTGCCATGTTTTTCTCCGCACACTGTACAAGTGAAGTGAAAAAAATTGTTATGACCACATACGATCAGATAAAGTAAAGTCTGACATTTTTATGCTGCATTTTCAGATCTCTCGATCTACGAAATGTCGGTCTTACATCATGGCCGTGCGAGACAGTGAGCAAGGCTTCAAAGGTACTAATATGATCCCCTTTACAATGTATAATTATAATAATTATACAGTATGCATGGCTTTACTTCCCGACCTATACATAACCCGTGTTTAAGTACGATCAGTACCAATTTTACAGGTAAACTGAGGCTAGGAAAATGTGCTCTCACTCACAAAGCACTGAGAAATCACTTTTCAGATAAAACGCCGATCGCACACTCCGAGACTTGAACCCACGACCATGGGTACAAAATTAATGGCAGCCCCACGGCCCACGCTACATTGAAATATAGCCAAATGTGGAATTTTTGTTTGTATTTTTATTTAGTACAATGATCATTATTCAACATGGTAACAAGGTAACTACAGTATATAACTGTATTTTTGAAACAAAATTACTCAACTTTACACACATGTTAAACTTTATGAAAAATATATGTGTGGTATGTACGTCGTACATAGTGACATTAAAGGTACGGTGCTACAGATTAAACACGGCTTAAAAATACTACTTTACCACTATAAACACATGTCCATCACCTATCTCCACTCTAGCAGCGGTAAAAATTCAGTTTGAGGTCATCCAAACTGGTTGGTACTGGTAGGTACTGGTAGTGATTTAGTGTGACCGCAAAAATGCCGTCTGCCGCAGGAGTTTCCTACAAATATGTCTTGATAAATTGTATTGTATGTGCTTCAGAATGTAATTTTACATTTGAATGTCATTGAAAAAGCATACTATTGTACATAGTTATAAATGATTTTGCGTTATAAAATACTTTTGTTTTTGTTTACGTAAACATTGACATCCGAATAACCAAAACAAATTTACTTGACCTAAAAATGGATTTTTAGCACTGCTAGAGTGGAAATAGGTGATGGACATTGGACATGTGTTGTTACTGGTAAAGTAGTATTTTAAAGCTATGTTTAATCTGTAGCACCGTACCTTTAATATTATGTCAAAAATATTGTAATAATTCAAGGAGACTCACATCTTGCCACCAGATATCCTAGGCTTGAGTTTCGCCACCTTGCTCTTGAATCCCGTTAATGCCCCTGCGCCTGGAGCTGGTTGCGTTTTCATGAGCTTATTGAAACGATCCAACTTTCTTTGTCTTTTCATCTCTTCGGTTCGTTGAGTGATCGCCGCGTCCGTGTCGTCTTTCCATTCCTGGATATATGTGCGAAGATTAGAAGAAAAATGTAAAGTAATGCGTCACATTTCTACATCGCTCATTTGGATCTTCGGCGCTCCCAATGCGCTTGGTCTTTATAATATTATATTGCGTTACTTCCCAACCAATGCTTACTCCGTCTAACGAGAATATGCATAATCGGTACCTACTCCTACACTACAGTTGGGTCAACAGAGGCATTCATGTGAGATGCCTTGCCTAAACACACAAAGAACACAACAAATAATTAATGTAAGACATATGTACGGATGTAGGAATTGAATGCGAGACAAATGCACTGCAGTTGCCCCACTCCATGATATATAAATTTATTTGTTATTGGTGACTTCATATTAGTATTCCAACATGTTAGTATTCCGGCATAATGAATTGACAGGGGAGGGGGAGTATGTAGTGTACACTATTTGCACAAGTGGAGGGCTGATGAAAAGAGAGAGTGACGGATTCTCCAGATACACTCTACACTATAGGGTCCTGCAAATCCACAGCCGAGTGTAGGTGATAGCGGACCAAATATTACAAGAACGTATTACTAGGTAATAAATAAAAGTTTGGTCACGTGATCTAATTTTTGTTTTTTATGGCCGCCATCTTGGATTCAAAATGGTGATTTGAACATCTATATTTAGATGTATCTCTAACACTGTAAAAGGTATGAACGTATAAATAAGGACGTGCATTGACAGTGTGACGTCATAAAGGATTTTGTGTGAAGTAGATCATTGTGACCTACATTTTTCTCAAAATTAGGTCAAACAATGGTTTTCTATTTTCAGCCGTAATTATTTAACTTATAAAGGTAGCGACGTATAACTTTAGAATCTGATAGTACATTGAAAGCTCAAATGAATGACATCTAAAAATCTTACATATGCCTACTATTTTGGTTACAGGGCGTATCCGAATTATGCTTACTTTGATAACGGCGTTATTGAGTCATATTTTACAGAATTTATATTTTGTTTAATACAAGTATACATTGATACCACATGTAGATATTTTGATAGAAATTAGGTCACAGTGACCTAATTTCCAGTCACGGAGATCAATAAAAAATGAGAGCAAATCTCCTAATTCGTCGTATTGTGAGTGCTCGTGCACGGAAACTTTCCAGGGTGCACGAAATCTGTATATGCACATAGATACGATGTCCATAGTCCTTTGATAAAAAGTCGGTCACGTGACACCATTTTTCTAATATCCGGCGCTATAATGCTTCAAAGTGACCATGGTTTTTGGTAAACGTCATCCTCATTTGGATAGGCTATGCAAGTTGTGTGCGCCCTATTGTATATAAAATGTTGCATTGGTACGATGCGCTATCATACCTGCTTAACACAGAACCTAAAAGTGTACGGATCAGATCAGAAATGGCCGAGTTATTGCATTTTGAGTGCGACCGATTGAAAAACGCTTGGGCCACTTTGCAATGACATTGCACGTTGAGTCATGGCGCCATTGAAAACAACAATCATGAAACCTGGTCAAAACATTTTTCATTTGGAAGTATTCAAAATGCAATAACTCGGCCATTTCTGATGTGATCCGTACACTTTTTGGTTTTTTGTAAAGCAGGTATGATAGCGCACTTTTGGATCTATCCCTATTCGTCAAATGTCGTTTTACAATACATTTATATGCTAAATATGTGGATTTGGTATACCGCACTTTCACGTCTGTCATGTACAAGTGTCTCAAATGCGGGTGGAAAACCCGGGAAAAATCCCCGCAACAGCCTCGACCCCACGTCTCTCGACTGAAAGGTGGACGCTCTAACCACTACACGGCACATATGCTATCGACGCTGCTAATGGCGCCAGCTTACAAGGTAGTAAATGCCTGGAACGGTGTTTAGCCTGGCCTCACATGTGAAGGTGCCAAAAATGCCTAAATCCATAATATAAATGTTTATAGTATCACGATCACTCACATTTATCGGTATCCAACGTTTCGTCTTCTCATACAGAAGACTTTCACAAGGAATGACCCGCGGCTGTTGGGACGTCACTATCACATGATTTTCGGGTCAAACAGGGTCGTAGACGTGACTGAGACGGTGGCCCCCTCGTCACGGTTTAGATTCGGCGTTTTTTTGTATCCAGATCGACTCTTATCAAACGACCCCGTGTTGACCCGGACATCACGTGATAGTGACGTCCCAACAGCCGCGGGTCATTCCTTGTGAAAGTCTTCTGTATGAGACGACGAAACGTTGGATAACGATAAATGTGAGTGATCGTGATACTATAAACATTTATATTATGAAAAACTACCGATTTGATGAACTTCAATCATATACCTAAATCCATATGAAAAACTCTACTTTTTTGGCGTTCATACAGTATTTTAAAGAAATTTGAGTGCCAAATGAATTTTTTGCACCAAATACACAATTTTTGCATCATTTGGCATGTAAAAACCTCCTAGGGTGAAGCCTGCTGCCTCAAGGGTAAACAACTGATTTGACTCCTTTATTTCAGAAAATGGCTGCTACCAACCAATACTCATCCACCCACCACAAATCCCGTAAACTCCTCGATATTTTCTCCGACTCACTCATTTTTGTGAATCGTCTCTACAACAAGAAGTTTGGGTTCCAAGCCCGGAAAGTCCCCGCCCACATCTCTCATTTCATCAACAAGTCCACCATGGAGCTACTTCAGGTATATGCGTTTTTTGTTAAAGGTCCACGGACACCAAATTAGTGGTAAATCGAACCTAACAAAATCAAATTCCATAAACTGACGTACATCCATCGGTTCATGAAAATAAAACGTTCGTGAATCTGGTAAAAATCCCATTTCTTTATATTGTGTCCATGGTAATACATGTAACCTGACGTAGCTGTTTTTATTCAATGGACGAAATCGCGTAAATTTCACTTTTGGGACAGATTGTAGGCTGTGTACGCATGTATCAACTATATGAATACATGAAGCTCACTTCAAATTGGCTGTATTTTTTGGAAAAGTATGTGTGCTAGGCTAAGTATGGTGTCACTGGACCTTTAAATCTTTATCAAATAGTAATAGTTCAATGTATAAATTGAGCAGCTGGGGACATGTGAACGCTTTGGTGTCGAATCAATTCCTAGTCAACGATGGACGGTGGCGAAACTGACGATGTTTGCTGTAATATCGGCGGCCGTATTATCGTGTACACCTAGCTTTCGTAGGAATTCTACTAGCTTATTCCCGATGTGTTGGAAGATAGAAATATCCTGCCCACATCCGATGTTGTTCTCCGGTTCATCGTTATATAACATCTAACTTTCGGTCACTTCACACGTGTGCAGTATGTTTTTTGTTCTTAATTATTATGGCGCGCCACCAATTTGAAAACAATTCTGTTTACATGCCCTTTTCAACGACATAACACTATTATCCGTGTTAGTTATTTCACTTTTAGGAGCGTCACGTCACCTCTCCTGACGCAAACCGAGATGATGTTGCTGTAAGTATTTGTATCCATAAAACGTACATCTGTCTTATTACCGAATATATAAAACTAAAATTGGTACGTTAGTTACAATTATATAACGCTTTATAATGAGTTCAGTATTTATCACCCTGTATATGCATATATAAACATGGTCTACTCGAATTTTGTCAACAGGCCGAGTTCCCCGAGGAATGGGCAGAAACATCCTCCCACCAAATCCGTCACTCCAGCGACATGCAGTTTGCCTTCTCTTACTTCTACTACTTAATGAGTGTACAAGTCAATACAACAGTAGATGATGTGTTCAGTCAAATGGATCTGGATAAGTCTGGGTAAGTGTGACATGGTATACCCTTACTCCTCCTACTTAATGGGTGTACAAGTCAATACAACAGTGGATGATGTGTTCAATATAATGGATCTGGATACGTCTGGGTGAGTGTGACATGGTATACCCTTACTCCTCCTACTTAATGACTGAGTGTACAGATGGATCTAGATAAGTCTGGGTGAGTGTGACATGGTATACTCTTACTTCTCCTACTTAATGACTGAGTGTACAGATGGATCTAGATAAGTCTGGGTGAGTGTGACATGGTATACTCTTACTTCTC
>WNLI01150784.1:0-15637 GCA_025802215.1 Wirenia argentea
ATTCCGTATCATCTTTGAGCAACATTAAATTGTCATGACATTTCACAGTTTCATCATTAAAGTGGTATTGTACCTTCACAGTATAGTTTACACGTCGATAGGGCCATCTAAGCGGTATACGCAAATAAACCTATCTCATACATTCATGGTAGCGGTATAATTGCCTCACTATACGCAAAGCGTTAAACGATGCTTTTGAATGCTAAACGATGTCTTTGAAAGTGCGTGAAATGATGGCACAAAACTGACAATATGTAATATTAGCTGTACTGTGAATGTGTATGTGTTTAGTATTAAATATGCTTATTTTACTATGCTAGATTCTATGCACGTACCGTACCTTTTTAACATTTTCAATAGTGCTGATTTCTAATCTGATGTTATTTTGAACACACAGAAGATAATTTTGGAGGTTTGGGGTTGGCCTTCCCTCTCACATGTAGCCGTCCCCTCCTTTTCACCCCACCCCCTGCTTTCACCATCCCCCTACAATAACACTAAAAAATACTAACATTATCCTCAAGGTTGGGGTTAGCCTTCCCCGCCAGCAGTATTTCCACGACTGTAGTAAACCCGTATCTCGCTGCCACATGTAGTGCCGTTTCACCGGACTGTGAAAAAAACATACATTATACATTATGACAGTAAAACATTGTGCAGTAAAACAAGGTAACAACAACTGTCAACAATATATATTACAGAGTGTCCCAGAAAAACTGCCCCAGTGCAAATTGTGCAATAACCAGAAAACTATGGGATAGACAAAAATGACACATATATATCGCCGGAAATCTTATTAGTCACTTCCGCTTCCGTTGACATAATTTATGATACATGTGTAGAAATTAGAGGAAATAGTCACCCAAAAGCAATATCCAACACATGGTGAAAATTGTGAAAGCGCAATTTTGACGCATTTCCATTTTTGAATCCAGTGTCGAAAACCAAATGGTACACATCCTCAAAACTGCACTTTAAGTAGTTTATGATGGATGACATCGTGGAATTCGGTGTACACACTAGACACATCAATCACAAACTGGTTAAGGTGTAATTTTGAGGATGTGTATCCTTTAGTTTTCAACATAACAAATGGATTTGAAAACGAAAATACTTAAAAGTGGTATTTTCGCAATTTTCACAATGTGTCCGATATTGACAGTAAATGACTATTTCCATAAATTTTGACACATGTATCATATGTCACCCGAACCGGAAATGGCTATCTTTCCAACAATATACAGTATGTGTCATATATATCCATCATAGAGTTACCTGTCTATTGCACCATTTGCAGTGGAGCAGTTTTTTTGGGACACTCTATACAGTGGTGATCTTCAGGATTGTACACCATAATGATACATCTGGATAGACGTAATGGCACAAATGTAGCGCATTGGCCTCTAGTGCGAGAGGTCTCAGGGTCGAATCCTGACCGAGACAAAAAACATCTTACCTTGTCTGTCGTGTATATGCCGTGTTCTCTGTGGCATCCTTAGGCAAGGCGTCTCACGTGACCGCTTCTGTTGATCCAGCTGTAGGAGTGGGTACTGATTGTGCATTCTCTCCTTCGATGGAGCAAGCATTGGTTGGGTAGGAGAGCTGTGTGACATTGAAAAAGGCAGGCTGGCACATACTAACAGCGCCTTCCCTCTAGCAGTCATGTATTGTAACCTAACATTTGCCAGATAAGGATCCAAAAGTGTAGAAATGTGATGTTTTAGTTTTACTTTACTTTTTGTACGGTTCAGCCTGACCTGTTACCAAAAAAGGTCTACGTATATGGTGTTTTACATGACTCATGTGTGTTAACAGCTTGAATGGCACCTCGGTTTAGCAACTCATGCGAAAGAATCACCCAAAGCATACCACTACCGTAACAGATAGATTATTGATTTTGATTTAGTAATCTAAAGACCGCCGAGCATGACAGAGGTAACTTTACAAGTTCAGTAGCAATAGTAGCGTTAAATAAATATACTGGTTAAAAAAAGAAACGCACCACCTATAAAAAAATGTAATATTGAAAGTGGCACGTTTCTTTTTGTGGCCAGTATATTTTACAGAATGTCAAGCAATATAACAGCAGATAAAGAATTAGCTTAAAGCACTGATTAGTTTGCTTGCAAATGCCATGTTATTCCAATGCAATATAGTCTATATACTATGTAACATAAGCTACGCGACCTTATTTCGTAGATCTAGGTCAGCACCGTTAAGATGTAGGAAGGTAACCATGTCGACCTGACCCTGCCTTGCTGCCCAGTACACTGCACTGTCACCATGCTGTAAGAATGCAATAAAATGATGACATATTATATTTCAATGTTGCGGATTTATTTAGTGACCTAGTTTCTGAGTTCTAGGTCAGCACCGTTAAGATGTACTGTATGAAGGTAACTTGACCCTGCCTTGCTGCCCAATACACGGCACTGTCCCCATGCTGTAATGACATCATCAGACATATATGTGGGTCAATGTTACCTAGTTATTGTAGATCAAGGTCAGCACCGTTAAGATGTAGGAAGGTGACCATGTCCACCTGACCCTGCCTTGCTGCCCAGTACACTGCACTGTCACCATGCTGTAAGAATGCAATAAAATGACGACACATAATATTATAATACTATATTTAGTGGCCTAGTTTCTGAGATCTAGGTCAGCGCCATTAAGATGTAGGAAGGTAACCATGTCGACCTGACCCTGCCTTGCCGCCCAGTACACGGCACTGTCACCATGCTGTAATGACGTCATCACACATATATGGGTCAATGTGGCCTAGTTTCTGAGATCTAGGTCAGCACCGTTAAGATGTAGGAAGGTAACCATGTCAACTTGACCCTGCCTTGCCGCTCAATACACTGCACTGTCGCCATGCTGTAACGGCATCATCACACATGTATATGGGTCAATGTGGCCTAGTTTTTGAGATCTAGGTCAACACCATTAAGATGTAGGAATGTCAACTTGACCATGCTGTGGTGCCCAATACACAGCACTGTCACCATGCTGTAATGATGCAATACATTACTACATACTCAATCATCACACATATATGGGTCAATGTGGCCTAGTTTTGTAGATCTAGGTCATCACCACTACAGTAGGATAATGGAAGGTAACAAGGTTAACTTGACTAGATCCAGACTTGCTGCCCAGTACAGTGCACTGTCCCCATGCTGTAACGACGTCATCACACATATATGGGTCAATGTGGCCTAGTTTCTGAGATCTAGGTCAGCACCATTAAGATGTAGGAAGGTAACCATGTCGACTTGACTCTGCCTTGCTGCCCAGTACACGGCACTGTCCCCATGCTGTAATGTTATCATGAACGAAGTTGTCAACATATACAGGATAATGATCAATGTATCCAAACTTCTGCCACAGAATACGCTGCACTATCAGCAACTCAGTGAGTCAGCATGCTGTAAAGAGTTCTGTAAGAATAATAGAATATATTATACATGTCAACCTACTTATTTAGACATATGTCAGTAATGATGTAGTATTACAACTTGGCCTTACAGCACCTAATACATGTACAGTAACTATATCTTAATGATGGAACATACAGATTATGGATAAGCATTTGCGTGATATATGTTGCATTTTTTCTGCATGGTGTTAGTTACAGTAGTTATCAAGAGGCCGACTGAAAAAGGCGTAGTCAAAGCACACATACTGCCTTTTACCAAAAGGTAATAGAAAAATAATCCCAACAACCAGCTAATGTAGCTGGTTCATTAGTCTACTTATGTGGCAACAGTTAACCATAAGGTAAAACTTCAATTCAGATTATGATTAGTATGAGCTAAAAGCGCTGATCTGTCTAAAATAACGATGGACAATTATTGTGCCTGACTGCCTGCTGCAAGCAGTGGTAAGCATTATAGGTATTATTGCATATGTGCAGGACTGCTCACAAAAAGCGATAGACTGATGGGACCAAAGCTGGGGAAGCTAGCAGAAGGAAGGAGTGACAGACTTACGGCTCCTTTGGTGAGCTATTTTCACCGCGGAACCCAACACTTGCATGGTGACATTGTCAACCAATATTAGACAAATAGACAAAATTCTAAAGTACGGTACTTTGTGACACACACTCACACGTGATGTTTAGTTACAGTACTTTTTACCACATTACTTATTCAGTACATCATTCATATACAGGTCTACCTACCTACCTACATTTTGTGATCATTGAACGTTATGTAATTTTAGAAGCGAGGGGAACTGTTATATTCTAGGTTGCATAACATTATTATTTCTCACGTGATACAATGATTTTAATATGCTATTTATTTATTTAGTTATAAAGTATTTAGAGCATTTTATCACCGTTTACAAATATTTAGTCGCAATCGGCACAGCATAAAACAATCGCTTGTAAGTTATTGCCATTAGGTTGTCATAGACTGACTCCCTCTGGTAACTTTCATATCTGGGAGTTGGTATATATACTCAGCAGTACGTACTACGTAGCAACCCAATGACTTTTCATATATGAACATAACATACGTTTAAAACACAACACCAGCCACGCGAAAAAGTCGGAAAGTAACTTGCGATAGCCTTGTGTCCTGTCCAGTGTGGCTTCGGCTGTACACACTACACATTGCATTGTTCCGCTTAACACTACGAACCAGGATAAGCTCCGGATTCTGTTAGCTACTTCGGAGGCTACGAACGAATTACAACATACCTTGTCCGTATGGTTGATGTCAGCAGACTTTGTGAGGAGGAACTCCATGACCTCTACATGACCCCCGCTCGCCGCCATATGTATCGCAGTCTCCCCATGCTGTGAATGTATGACAAAGTAATGTAACAAAAGATGTAAAAGCCAGAATTGCAATGGGGAAACAAGCTCTTCTCAAAATGAGATAGATACAGTACTTATGTAACTAATAATTTGACTTAAAAATGAAAAAACGACTGGTGAAGTCTATAGTGTGGAATGTTGCATTGTATGGCAGTGAAGCATGGACTCTTAAGAATCGATGAAATAAAGCATCCGGAAGCTTTTGAAATGTGGATATAATATAATAATAATAGCTGAGCCTTTAATTCCTGAATGTAATACGACCACATCCCAGTGTCACATGTGTAATCTTATTTCCCCAATGGAGCTGCCCGCGGCTAACACGGCAATCTACGGTATGCCCAACAAAAACATGTCATGTAAACTGAACGAATGTTAGATGGTATTATGGTGGGGAAACACAATTTATCAGATATATGCCAGGTTAAAAAATGTGCCATATAAATCATTAATCGCTAAAATCATATATTGGCGCATGGTATGGCACGACATTGGACTGACCTATAAACTGAACATAATGCCTTCGTATGAATATAAATATCTTGTGTCCATCTGGTCTGACCTATGCAATATACTGTAATAGTGTATATTTTGCTTATTTAAAATTTCTATTTCGATACATATTTTGTTGATCGCAACACTAGTGTTTTACCTTAATACTGTCAACAGTACATATGTAGATGAAATATAGCTCATCCTGTACTGTGCTGTCCGAACAGAAAATGTTATTGGAAAAGGGGTATTTACTATTTAATGTACTGTAATAGCGAGCTCGCTCCGCGCGTAAGCGAGCTGGTAGGCTAAATACCTGTAATTGTTGGTGAATGTACTATCCTGGCATACTACGACGATCGAAAATTACAGAAAATTGAAACAGGAAATGGCTAATTTGTGGCGATACTGAAACAGGAAATGGCGAATTTGCGATTTTGCGAATAGCGGCTCGAACGCAATAAAAAGAGGGGAGACAACTATGAATGTATTTCCTGGTACATCTAAAACTAGGAAGTGACGGATATAGGTTGTAACGAACATCAGGTAGAAGCGAACACTAAAAACTCTAAATAACTTCCAGCCAATTGACCAGGGTTCATGCATTGTGATTTCTGGTCAGAGCGAGCTCGCTTGGTAGGCATCGCCTATTTCATATAGGTAATATAAGTAATATACAAAATGGCTTCAAATTAATGGCAACACACCTAAAGTGATACTTTAATATTCAATAAGAGCTTACCCACTCTTGATTATATTTACGAATAGTCGGAATAGGTATATTGACATTGAAAACCTTGTACATTATACGAGAGGTATATTGTGGTGTTTAGTGTTGAGCATATTTGCTAGTATCAAACAGAGAATGAAGTAAACTGGTTTATGGCCATAAATATTACCCCAGGGCACAATTGAAACATGTGGTTTTAATATCGCTAATAATCTCTTCTAATACATACACAGAGTTCATTTTATTATTCATTTTTGTTTTGGAACAAAAAACAAACCAAAAACATGAACTTGATAGAGACTTGGCAACATACTGCAATGTTAATCTAGTGTCGGCATGTGACATACATTATGCCAACAATAAATTTTTTTTAGGCAAACTCAAATCACTTTAAGACTACATTTTTTCTCCAGCATTTTAGGGCCGATTAAATACAGCTAGAAAACATCAGATCAAGGTGAAAATATATTTGTCGGTGAAACTTTCAAAGTCTTTTAGGTTTTTAGAAGATATGCCATGGTATTTTGTAAGCCAATATGTGGTATTACATTTCCAAAAAAATTATTATTAGTAAAACTAAATTTTAAAAAAATGATCTAATTTCCAGGTACAGTCCCATAAATTAAACATGGCTTAAAAAACTAGTAAAAATACACGTCTGTCACCTATCTCGTCTTATCTAGCAGTGCCAAAAATTCATTTTTAGGCCATGTAAATTTGTTGGTATTTTGTGTTTTTGTGTTGCTTAGGAGGATTTCATCAAAGTTATGTATTTGACCTCAAAATTAATTTTTATCACTGCTAGAGTGGAGATGTGTGACAGATGTGTTTTTACTAGTAAACCACCGTTTTTAAACCATGTGTAATCGATGGTACTGCACCTTTAAAAGAGACAATTACCCCATAATAGTGTAAAATATTAAACATCTTAGTAGGCGTACCTTATTGGATTGGTTGATGTCGAAGTTAGAGACTTCAGAGAGAAGGTCCTGAATTCCCGAAAGATTTCCTTCCTCCGATGCACAAAACAAGGCCGTCAGCACAAAGTTCTCATCCTGTGAAAAACAAATTATATTATAATGAAGAATAAATGTACAGTATCAGTAATTTGTGACTTCAGCGAGAACTTCTAAGGTCCTTCCGCTGATCATAAAACAGGGACATGAACTGAATTGAACACATATATCTCATTCTATACAAAAACACATAATAAAATCAACTGTACAGTAATTCCACATTGTGCCTTTGGAGTTTGGACACCTACTGGTAACTCCTGGCACACAAGCCATTACCTTATTGTAGTCATCTCCACGGATATGTTGATGCCACCCACGAGAAGACCATGTCTCCGATAGGTGAAGATCACGTCTCCGATAAGTGAAGATCACGTCTGATGGGCCGACCAGTTCGCTGTAGACACGCAACTAGTACATTCATCAGAAAGATCTTCCAATGTCCTGAGTTTATAAGAGATTTCCTTCCTCCGATGCACAAAACAGAGCCGTCAACACAAAGTTATCATTCCTGTGGAAAAACATACTAAAATATACTGTACAGTAGTTTACATTCGTAAGTTCCACCTTTGTGCCTTTGGACATGTCTGTGGCCTACCTCCTGCCACACGAGCTGTTGACTTATTGATGTCTTCTACCACATGTCGGGACGGACTCAGGAGAAGACCACCTCTCCGATGGGCTGACAGCTTCGCTGTACACGCAACTAGTATTGAACATACATAACAGTACATCAGAAATGTTTGACATAAGCAAGAACGCCCAAGATCCTCAATCCCTGAACGATTTCCGTCTTCTGATCAATGCACAAATAAGAGTCGGTAGAACAAACATTCAGAACAAAATATATATAAATATGTAGATAGTTTGTGGGTACACCAGTACATCAAAAATGGTTGACCGCAGCTAGAACTTTCTAAATAGTGAATTTCTTAAAACGATTTCCGTCTACTGGTGTAAAACAACCAGTCGCTAGAATGAAGATCTTCCAATGAACGATACTGTCACAACAAAGCTGACATCCTGTACATAAACATTATTATGTACCTCTGTACTTTATACATGTAAATGTCTGGCGACATACATCAGAATGTTTGAAGAGATTTTTTTCTTCTGACCTACAAAAACAAAGAATACACATATAATACAGTACGTACATGCTTAGCTCACAAAAATTAATAGTGTGATAACGGTAGAGTAATGGGAGATATTTCATGGAGGTTGATACGATGATGACCCCTTTCATCAATGGGCGTGGCCCTCCAGATGGAGGTGAATTGGTAGCCATTAGTTCAATGTTGGTATATCTGTCATCACAGCACTCAAGTCGTAATTGGAATCAGTGTGCCTTTAATAAGAATAACAAATTAAGTTATATATTAGCACAGCAAACTACATCGATCACTAAAGAAAATATAGATCTATGTGGCATATCAAGAAATCAATTAAATTGATTTGATTTAATTTCAAATGTTGACGTTATAGTAGTTATTATATTCTTCTACTGGCAACATACATTTTCACTTTCACCTACCAATTGACAGCAATTTGAAAATTGGATTGCAGTAAATATAAATTTTATTTTTTTAAATAGGAACCTTTCATAAGGTTAGATACTTAATTAGATAGTCTATGGAAGAGGGTTTACACATCGCACAAGCCACATTCATGCCCAGGGTTAGCTCTGTTCTCTCAACTCAGTGTGCCAAAAATGCCAAAATTTATGTAGAACTGTTCATGAATCATGATTTTACGGGTTATTTTGAATAAAATCAAGTGCCAAATGAAACTTTATCGTGCCACTTAAAAAATCTTTGCATTATTTGGCACGTAATGCACGTACAGAGCTAACCCTGTTCATGCCCATTGTGAAACACTCAGTTATGCCGCGCCATTCAGTTGTACGCATATTAAATCTTACCCTTATGTTGGGCAGGGCTGGCGGTGGTAAACTTGTAATATCACCAGAGTCAGTTACCATTTAAGCGCCATTATAATGGCACAATAAACAACCCATGAATTTCGTCTGCAGCCAAAATACTCACAAACAAAAATACTCACAAATAAAAATGAAGTCACATGTGCAGTGAATTCAGAAAACCCCATAAATGCAATAACAGACAATCTGGGATGGAAATCCTCACAATGGAAATACCCATGGGAATGTCCACGAGGCAATCCAAAATTTGCAGTGTTTACTTAGTTTTGTCCTGCATAGGGCAAGAAAATGGCCGACGCAGCGCATTCTCTGGAATCCGGCCTATTCTTACAATAGTTTTAACGAAAAACCTTGCACATAATAAACTTTGTTTTGGGTGTTAGATTTGCAGTAGAATACTCACATCATAAGGAAACACAGTGGACATGGTCAGGCTGCCCTCAGATGGGTGAACTGGCATAGCTGGATTGTTGTTACCCACACACTCCGAACTAGACTCGTTACATTCTCCTGACTCTGCCTCGAATCGATCCCGTACCATGTTATCAAGTTCGTCATCGCGTTGATGTTGACACGATTTGCGACGATGTATAGAATTAGATTCCACGTCATAACGCTCCAATCGTAGCACATCTTGTTCCAGGTTACCCAATGAGATAGATCGTACTTTAGATTCATCAAAACCACGTGCCTTCCAACTACCTGAATCTATTTCAAATTGACGTTGATTTTGATTTTGTGTAAAGTGATTTTCTCTATTAGACGACTGCAATTCATTGGATTTGGCATCAATGTCATCTTCATCTTCTAACAAGTTATTCAAAGAGTCTGAATCTATTTCAAATTGACGTTGATTTTGTGTAAAGTCATTTTCTCTATCAGATGACTGCAATTCATTGGATTCGACATCAATGTCATCTTCATCTTCTAATAAGTTATTCAAAGAGTCCGTTTGTACGTTCAGTTTATCCGAATCAGGATTCTGTTCATTCCACGTATCAAATGAATGAAGTTCTGTTTTATGTTTCTTAACTTGCTTTTGATCTTGTGGTGTAAAGTTATTCAATGAGTCTGCTTCTATGTTCGGTGAATCCACGGCATGTTTTTGTGTATCACTTTCCAACTGATGTGATTTAGCTTCAAGCATATCCACGCGTACATCTTGTATCAATTGTTTCAACGAATCGAGGTCCAATGTATCTGATCCCGGCCGTTCCGATTCATGCATACGCGCTTCCGTTGGGCAAAGTTCTGTTTTCGCTAGTCCCGCACCCCCATTGGAGTTACTCAACATGTCAGAGTCCATTTGTGATAAATCCTGATCAAGTTTATTTTCTTTACAACTAACCAAAGCACCAGATTGTCCTTCAAATTTTTCTTCAGCCGAAGTACGTCTCGGAGAAAGCCGGCATGAATACCGTTCTGTATATGAATACCGATCGGGGCAAGATATTCTTCTAGAATTCGTTTTAATCGTCAAACTTGGGTTTTCAGGTTGAGCGTGACTATAGTGCAAATACTTTTCTGGCGCAGAAGTTTTTCTGTACCGGTAATCCGTTGTAGACGCTTCATTTTGTATTTCAGTTAGACCTTCAAATTTTTCTACAATCTGTGGAAGCATTTTCTCATGGTGTATTTCTGATCCTTCCGAACCCATGAAGGCTGTGCTCGCTCTGCTCGGTTGTATGGATTCCTGGGAATCAGTTTCATGCTTGAATCGATCAATCGCTTGAAATCGTTTATATACATCATCCTCCTTATGTTCGGAAACTTCCGACGGCACCGGTGACAAAAGAGACCGCATCAATGGTTTATTGATCACGTCTGTTTCCCCAAATTGGTTAACATCCGACTGCCCTGTTGTATTGTTAGTCATAATTGGATTCATTTCAGGATCTAGGCCAGTATTGTTCGATGTTTCATACCGTGCTATCAACTGATCGACAAAATCTTGTTCGCCATTATCACAGTCATCGTTTGTTTTATACAATGGCCACGATGTTCGTCGCAAATATTCTGCATATCGATGGCTTTCGGAGTCCGAATGAAGCATAAACTGTTTTTTACTTTGTAAACTATCTGTAAAGTCTGTTCGCTCCCCAATACTACCTCTCGGAGAAAGTCGACGTTCTGGTAACGATATTCTTCTTGAATATGTTCCATGTGTTTTAGTTTGTATTTGTAAACTATCAGTAAGTTCGGGCTGCTCTGCAATACTATCTACAGTTGAAGCACCTCTCGGTGAAAGTCGGCACGAATATCGCTCTGGATATGAATACCGTTCTGGTAATGACATTCTTCTAGAATTCGTTTTAATCGTCAAACTTAGTTGAGCCTGACCGTTCATTTTACTTAACTTACCTACTTCTTCACCGTTGTGCGAATAATTTTCTGGAGCAGAAGATTTTCTGTACCGATAATCCGTTGTAATAGAAGAGTCATTATTTCCTATTTGATTTTGATCCAGAGATATAGTGTTCTCCAAATTATATGTATCTTGTTCTGTCCACAATGTTCTGTCATCTACATCAGGCGATATTTGCATATCAACGACGGTTACATCTGAAGTTTTTCGTGATGCGTCGTTTGACGAATCTTCTAGTGATTTTTTTCTATGATCCAATCCCTCAGAAAAGGTTTGTTTTTCTATCTGATCCCAAATCTGTGATATTTGGCGACCATCATCGGTATCGTTTGCTTCGTCTGTATCGTCAATTGAATTCTCATTAGATGAAGTGAGATTTTCGATATCATATACGGGTCTGTGTATATGCTTTTGATAATCTGTGTTGTTATTATCTTTATCCATGATAGATCTAGGATTTCTTTTGCCGTTATTTGTCACTTCCGCTGACGAAGTTTGTATGATATATCCAGTCTTGTGCATGGGATTGTTTGTTTTCTCAGATACATCCTGTGATGTTTCGTAATTAGCGTTCAGTCTCCGATTATCGGGAACTTGTGAAAACGATTGCATTCGTTCGTTGTCCAACTCGGATTGGCGAGTTTTTAAATATGCCGCAACTCGCGCCATTACTCTCATTTTGTATTAGTGTGAATAAGTGGTTGTTCATTCCACAATGTTCAATGTTATGTTACATCAACAAGTCTATGCTACACACCAGTTGAATGTTTGTCTGCGTACAGTAAAAAAGTAAAGAATCACAATTCTATACTGCACTTTTGGAGTATCAAATTTTCACTTATCACAACATAACATCATAAAATTAGAAGCTAGCCTACATATCTATTAAATTTTCACCTATCACAACATGTCATCACATATATCGATTCATAAGTTTGTACATATGGGTATCACCTATCGTAACATTCCTATCGCCTATCGTAACATTCCTAGCACATATCGTAACATGCCTATTATATATTATATATCATCAATCGTACAATGCATATCGTAACACGTAACACGCCTATCATCTATCATAACATACTTATCACCTATCGTAACATGCCTATCACCTATCGTAATATGCCTATCACCTGAATGATTATGACCTGCAGTACATACCATTAGAGTATAGACAGACGCTCTATCAGTTTAATGTATCGTAACAAACCGTCTTGCCTACACGAGACACACACACTAAACAGTTGTCCAAATATTTGATAGTAAACACATTCACATCGAATGTGACATCGCACGTAAATAAATACGGCATCACATCTCATTAACAATTTAGTATAGAGACATGACAGGACAACACTACCTATTATTGGCAAAATTTTTAAAAATAATTTATGCAGACTTATAGCCATTCATCGATTGTGGCACGTGGCCTACATAAATTCACTACAAAATTTATACTATACTAATCTAAAGCTTTTTCATGAAGTTTAACTGTTGTGGATTAGACATTTTGAAACAAAATTACTAAACTTTACACACAACTTTTAATTACGAAGGCTAACCATAGCTTTCAACCGACGTCCGTCGATTTTCTTCAGTGAATGAAGCTATGCGTACTTACACTCTACTATATTTTCACTTTTCGTATGGTTAACTTTTTCTGTATTGGAAACTAGAGTTGAGTGATACCGGGTTATGTGTAGGTTGGGAAGTAAAGCCGTACATATCACTATGTACAGTACAAAGAGTAAACAGCAACAAACTACATTCGCCAGTCACCGTGGTACACAATATTCTCAGTAGCTTGCTACACTGAATGTCGCTGCTCGGCTTGTATGGTCCAGAGCGGTAGAGGAATATGATCTGGACATTATCGACAAAAAATGTTGAGTATGTATTCATCAAACATATCTTGAAAGAATTTCTTGTCTATTGTGGTTGGTTTTCAAAATATCTTTGTATTTGTGCGTCCGTCGCTATTGTGGTAGTCAACGGCGGCGCTGGCATCACGGAGCGCCGTAAAGAAGTGCGAGCGTCCGGGAGGCAGATCCGGCGATGGATCGACCGGCGATGAATCGACCGGCGATGATGTATGATCGGCGATAAAGTAGAGACCGGCGTTGAAGTATTTTGAAAACAAGGAAGAAATTGTAGTCGCTGCCTGTGATTGCAATTACCGAAGACTGAGGACTCGGAGGATTATAAAACATACTTAATTTGTAATGGTGACCTAATAAATAGTTTGAAAGTATTATTTTCTCAAAAAAAAAATTAATGCAGAATCACTCTAAGCTAACAAACAGAAACCCAATGTTGGCAAAAATTTATAGTGCCTAATTTATTCCTACTTTACATACAGTGCATCCATTGATAAAATATTGATTATTAATTAGGCACATGTAATGGCCTAATGTACATCAAATTATCACTAACGGACCCTAGCCTCTAGTTTATTACGGTAATTTCTCAGATATTTCATCGGGTCTAAATTTTCAAACTTGCCAGGGCGATTAATTATCTGGAATTAGCCTACCAAAGGCTACCATCCTTTGGTAAATAAAATTAAGAATTTTGTTTTCATCATAATTGATCATTAAGATTGTATTGATTAAACTGTGCAAGTTTATACGTTAATAATCAATTATTAGTATAATTTGAGTACTTTCTCACAATTTTATGTAAAATAGTTACGGCTTGATGTTGAAAACCATATATGGCTTTGAAATAAGTGAAATTTACTTGCCTGAAAAAGGGGCACAGTTGAATTAAGTGAGTAAAGAAATAACTGAGAAATTACCGTATGTAATAATACATGAAAACACTATCCCATTTTACACTACGACTGACTTAATAACGCTTCTCTTTCTTTCTTTTCTGTAAACGGTCCATAGGTGACCAGGTCTGAATCCATTTTTTGGGTTCAGATGGATCATGCTCCTTTTTGGGGTTTTTTGGCCATCTCTTACTAATCATGAACTCGGGTATCTCCATGGCGATCCGAGATCATGACCAGTAAATACGATTACCTAACGGTTTTCACGACTGATATTTGCGAGATCACGACCTGTCTCGAACGCAAACATGATCTCCAACTTTCCAAGTGGTAATTACGAATTGTCCTGAATGCACCATTAGACTTTGCTTTATTACAAAATGTTGACAGATATTCTCAATTGTCCTGAATGCACCATTAGACTTTGCTTTATTACAAACTGTTGACAGATATTCTCAAATGTTGCATAATCCTGATTTAAAGGGTTGAAGTTTCATTAAAGATCAGAACGACGTCACAATCACTGAGCAGGGCGGTCTGACAACAGTCGCATGGCTGTGTCAAATAGTCAATTGTCGAATTTAATCTGACAAGAAAGATCATGTCAATATTATACAGGTTAAAGGACAGCTATTCCTAAAATTTTTAATCAACTTTTAATCAATTGTGCCAAATTGACAATCATTTGAATTTTAATTTAATTTATACATTTAATTTGACAGGAACTTGTCAATATTATATTATATTATTAATTAAAGATGTCATTAGCGGTTGATAGATTGGTATTCAATCTCAAAATTATTTTTACCGCCGGATAGCCTATTTGGTACGCTCAGTCACATCAGGTCAATTCGTCCCTTTAATACGACTATGCTGTAGGTTGCTACAATTATCCATACTCCAAAAAATACCACGACAGGTGCATTATTATTTATAGACCACGGGCAATAGACCAGGGAGCGACCTGCGACTAGCCAGGTGGGGAAGACTATTCCAAACCTCTGAGTTATTTTAAACCCAGTTTAGCGGCGAGTAAGCACAACTTGAGTGTTTAACTGGTAAAACAACATTACATCAATAATCTGCAACACTATTGATTTTCGCTAGCGACCCCGCCCAAAAGTGACATTCGGCCCACCTTCTTTACCAAAGAAAATCAGCATCAGCACAGAGATGGCACGGACAATACCAGTAAAGTATACCGTCCTATGCCGTTTAGTGTCGGGCTAATGCGGGCCACCTGGAGACCTGGGACATTCTGGCGAGAAAATAAAGTGTGCCATCCTGTACCGTACCATGCCAAAAACGCTTGTCTAAAGGCTAGCAGAGGTAGGGATTGCCCCATGTTCCTTTGGTGAACTGATCACACATTCACCCCGCCACCCTACTAAATTGGATAAAACCATCCCTTGAAAATTTGAACCGCAATTTTTGTAAATTCATATAAATTATCCGGCTTCCTCTAATGTTTAGTTGCGTTTACATTACACTCCCCCC
>WNLI01150895.1:0-15629 GCA_025802215.1 Wirenia argentea
TAAAAACAAACAAATCTAATGCCTCGGCAAGCCGAGACTCGCTACGCTCGACTCTTTTACCACCCCACAAGGGGGTTCTTGGCCGCTACGCGGCCGTTAATCACGCAAGGATGTTCGCGTTTACTGGGTAAAACGCTTACTATTATCATCAACGCCTTCTGGCACAGTGTGCCTATCCCGTAACCGCCGCGCTGCGGCTCTTGTGGTACATCCTGTACCACGCTTTTACAGATGAAACCAACCTATAGATTGGAGAACCAAGCAATGTCCTCAAGAAGAAAACTAATAAAAAGCGCTTTAAGTATTGGCGCTGTCGGCAGTGTAGTGTCCAGCTCTTGGGTTAAGCCTGTAATGAATTCAGTCATGTTGCCTGCTCATGCACAAACCTCAATGCTCTCAACAAAGTTTGCTTCTATAAGTGCTCTTATTGGCCATAATCAAAAAATCGAAGATGGCTCTATGCTTACAAAAGCCTTTTCTATCCTAATACCAGAAGCCCATGCGGTGAGCGCTGTTTCTACGGAGTTCACGCTTGTCGTGATTACTTCTGCTGATCAATCGACCTACGATGCCACTTTATTGATTGAGTCAACCTTGTCGCATGTAAAAGCCTTTTATACCGTAGCGGGCGCTGTTGGTGGTGGATCAGTGACAGCAAGCGACCCTGGGGGTTGTGGTGGGGAATTAACCTTTGAAGTGAGCTCTGTCAGCGATGCAGGTGCAGATTATAGCATCAGTGTATCCGACAGCGGCTTCCACCTAACGCTTACAGGGAACGGCACACTCCCTGCGGATACGTCTGCCACACCGCCAGTTAACCCAATGATTGGTGAGAATTGCCCGATAGATTTAGTCTGAATATCAAGCACGAATTCCATTCCATAACCACCCGGATCAGGATCGATTGTATTCGAGGTTTATGGGCCTGGCATCCGTCTGTCTGGAGGAGCTTATTCAGGCGCACTTTAAGAACCCGAATTGTAAAATAGCGGTGATCGTTTTCCTGTATACCAACGGTCGTAATGGGTGCTACAACCCCCACCTGCATATTATTCTGGGAGAGGGTGCTTTTCTGCCTGGGACTGAGGAATGGAAGACCTTTACACATTTGTCGTTGAGTCGTCTTAGATTGTTGTGGCAGAAGCATTTACTGGGGTTGATGGACCCCTATTAGGAGCCTTGCCCTGGCAAGCCCGTGTTCGTGTGGATCCACAAACAGGCCAATTTTGTCAAAACCACCAAAAAACGACCGCCTGAATGCCCGCCTAAGCAACGATCTCAGTTCGGCAAAGCCCAGGCATGGTGGAATTTCAACAAATTCACGCCCGTTGCGCGACCCACTTAAGCTTGATTACACTGCCGAAGTTCAGGGTTCCTTAATTAATCTGTGACGGTTTCTTGCGCATTTAAATTCGAGGCTATTTGCACTACCATAGTCCCAAACAGAACCCGCAAGCTTGATATAACGAACAACAATGCCGACTGAACTGGTTGTTAAATTCGTGAGCGATCTAGGCGTCGATCACACTATTTGGGCGATGTGCCACACCTGCCCACGCAGCGCCATTCTGAACAACCTCGATCCTTGGCAGTTTATCGGCGAGACTAACAAACACTTGGTTTGCAAAAAATGTGGCGGACGCAACTGTTCCATGTCGATTTCTTGTCAGCAAGGTAGCCGCAGCAAGGCAGTTCCATACAGAGGGTACGGTGTTTAATGAGCCTGAGATCGTTCCAATCAGGATGCCGCGTTGAATTCCAATTTTAAAACATCGTCGCCTTTTAGTTGTAAGTTCGAGTTGAAAAACACCTCGGCCTGCTGGATGGGAATATCCAACTCACTCGCGGCTTCACTCGCGGATTTCACCCAGCCCTTCAATCGGCCAAATTCAACATTAAGTTTGGCGATAAATCGCTGATTTAATTTTAGGTGTAAATTGCCGTTTTTGAACGCCTTGACTTCAAACAACACTAACGATTCATGACGGGTGTTGTCCGTGAAATGAAACTCGTTTTTAACATGGGTGCCCCAGCGATAGTGACCGGCATGTTCCCAGCTATGAGTGTTGTAGCCCAGGTTTTGGGCGATGGTTTGAAGGTCGTTCAGAAGCCCTGCGGCTGACTTTGAGAGTCCGTTAGGGCCCTGATTATGCGACCACTCAGACGTACACAGACCGCCGGTCCTGTTCAGGACAATGCGGTAATCGAGCAAATACCGATCAAGGCTGTCGGGCTTACGGCAGTACCGCCAGTCCTCATCACCAAAGGTTTTAGCATTGGATTTGTAAAGACGGACATTGGCCTTTTCGGTCATTGTCTCCATCATCGCCACGAGTTGATCATCATAATAGGGTCTATCCCAACAAAGGTACCAAACGCACCACAGGATTTTGATGCTCTCACGCGCCTAATTTGATGAAAATAGCAGGTTACTCTTACCATATTCGCGAGAGAGCACCTCAGAGTTAAGCCGTTCTCTTGACGCAAGATAACCCAAACAAGCTTGCAAACAATATAAGCCCTAACCATACCTGTGCCTCTGGAGCTAATATCACAAGAGCCACAATGAAGCCGAGCATCAGTGCGTTTTGGGTTCTCAATATCCAACACCTATCAGGCTTGAAATTCGCCAATGCAGTTACTATCATCGCTATACCAGCTCCAAGGAACCAAATCATATCTAGGCTAAACTGCTTGTAGCCCAGTATGCCAAAGATCAGATGGCCTACTCCGAGAAGTATAGAGATGGTGGCTATTATATTTCGTGCAGTGTCAATCATCAGATTCCTCGGTTTAGAATATCTGGTAGCAGAAATGAGTATACAAGAGGCAGTGCGTAAAGGAAGGTTTACGCAATGATTGCCTAGTCACCGAAAAACAAAGGCTTAATCGTTGCACAAATATATTGCAAAACTGAAAAGAATGACAACAGGTTATCGCAATAGAGTTTTGTCGAAATTCTTCTCCCAAAACTGACTGATAAATGAATATCTATTTTGGGGGGATGAAAAATGCTGCATACGTAGTCACTAAGCGGTTTAAGAGAAATTCCTGTGGTACGTTTGGTACCTTTGTTGGGATAGACCCATAATACTGGTTGGCGTTTTTGATCGCCCACACCACCACGGCATAGACATTCGTCGCGCTAAAGTCCACATGGGTATGCGCGGTCAGGGTGTCCAGTAATTTGCGGCGACTGCCGCTGGTGAGTTTGTTTGTAATGGTGTCCAGGTTGTTAAAAAGTTCGTCCCAGTACCGGTGTTTAAGTCGGCCCCTGTACATAATACATGTAAAAAGTAGGCACATCCCTGACCAAATAATGCACAATTGATCTGGAACGCAAAATTTTCATTGAACTACCCCACCAATTTAGTATTGAAAACTCATCACGATCAAGAATTACTGAACTTTGTTTCGCTAAACGAGTTTTTTAAACTGGGTTTACCTTAAAAATGGCGTTGCTGGGTGATTTATCAGTCAGTTCACAATAACGAACGTTAAATTGAACCGCTTTAGTGCCTACTTTTTACATGTATTATGTACAGACCCCAAGTCCCTGTATTTTCTGCTTCAACGCCTCGCGCACCCCTTGAAGATTAACGTCCAGCTCTCGCAACAACTGTGCATTAACGTGCTCCAGAGATTTATACGTGCCGGTGAGGTTGCCGAGTTCGCGCTGGTAAAGTTCTTCCAACACCTTGACCAGATCCCGCCCTTTCACCAACTCATTACTGAGCGTTTCTGACAAACCGGTTTTCGCTGTCTGCTCCAGATCATATTCAGACCGTGATCGTGTGTTTGCCTCAATCTCAAAATGGTCATTGAACCAGAGTTCAAACGGATCAGTTACCGGATCGTCCCGATAATACCGAGACGAATCCCCTAGAGATATCTTAACCACATTGACGTTGGCGCGAGCGCGCCGGTCTGCTGACAGAAAATCAAACGAACCAATAACCCGGCTTTTGGCTTCCCGCGCATCAATAGCGGCCTTGATATCCTCAACTTCTGCCCAGCGTGTCGGTATCACCAGATAGACCACGGCGGCATTTGCTTCGCGAATAATCTTGAGAGACCATGCGGCATATTCTGAATACGGCGGGTTTGAGAAAACCACCTCCACCTTTTTGTCGATCAATGTCTGCTCTGAGAATTCCGTGCCAACGATAAAGATATCGCGACTCATGGCATCCAGTAATGGGCGGGACTTCTCAATCGCGTATTTGTTACCCTGGGTGAGTGCGTTCAGTACGCGCCCGTCCCCTGCCCCGCAATCCAAGATGGATAGGTGCTCGTGGTTATGTCGTTGTTCCAGATCCCCTTTAACGCAGTCTATGATTTCCTCTGTCGTGGGATACCACTCAAAATCATCAGGGGTGTTTGCCACTGCTGCGATGAGTTGTCGGTTGCGCTTGTTGGGGCCTTGCTTGATTGTTTGTATGGTCATCGTTATACCTCTTTAAGTCGGTTAAGGGTTTGCTGTTTCAGCCGTTGTTTGGCTGTAGCTGCAAACCCTGCCCGGCTGGCGAAGACACGGGGGGAGAAAATCTAGGGAGGGGGATCACCCGATCTGCACAAGCGAGGCACGAGCGCGGAAGATTGGGGAAACCCTAGAATTTTGATGGGGCAGTCAGCCCCAATGCCAAACGCCCATTGATGGGCGAGCGGAATTTTCGGCGGTTAGGGCGTCAGCCCCGAAAACGGAGAAATATAGTGCCTTGCCCTGGCAAGCCTGTTTCTGGCATTGACAGGTCGTGCTTGCTTTGATTCACTTGAGGCCGTTATGACGATCCATCCAGAGCAGCTAGCCCGTGCCGAGAAAATCGATGCGTTCACCAACCAGTTCAGCAATGATGAGGCCGGTGATACCGGCTTGCTGAGCAATATCTATGACTACATGGATACCTTCAAGGAAATCATGGACAATGGGCAACAGGGCGACATGGATTATCTCTGCGCGCGCTATGACGGCTTCTATCGCTTTGCAAAACTGCTGGAAGCGATGGCACAGGCCATTTCCGATGGCACCATTGACGTTCCCAAAGACCACTAATAAACCACACACTAACGGAATTTATTACTGAATGGACCTACTTAAATCCAAGTTCGTTGGCCAGTTAGCCAGCCTTAACCCCCACCTTGGACACAAGGATGTTCGGGACGCGGTTGATATCCTGCTTGCCGGAATCATCCGAGCGGTTGCGAACGGAGAGCGTGTCGAGCTTCGCGGGTTTGGCGTATTCAGCGTGAGAGCGGATCCTGTCAGAATGGTCAGAAATCCCAAAACGGGTGAAACGAGATTAAAAGAGCAGACGTACCGTGTGCATTTTAAGCCCGGCAAGCACCTAAAAGAGCGGATTATTAGTAGCTGCAACGCTACAGAAAATCGTTCAGGTTAAAGAGCGGTCCTGGGTTGCCGGACACACTAATCGCGCCTCTCTTTGCCCTATAGACATACAGACGCGACACGACCAGTCTTTTTTGCTTTTATCGCCCAGCAAAATTCGTCGTCGTCAACGGTTGTCTTGCTGCATTCATTCTCTGTCCCATCCTCAAAACAATACAAGATAGCCTGCTCATCAGTAACGCTTGCCGAACTTGGCTCTCCTCGATTTTTGTACACCAAACTATCCTGTCCATCAAACTCTATCCCGATTAGGGCACGGGCGGCGTCATCGTAATCGGGTGATCCGAACGTAAGGTCTTTATATTGAAATTCAATATTGTTGCTACCTTCATGCAAAATCACCTGAAAGCTAACATTACCGTCAAATCCGTAACCTTTATGGTAGTGTTCGATCCTATGCCATTCTATTACTAGTCGTCGATCAGGTGCAGCACCCAGTAGTTTGCTGTAAATGGTGCCGTTGCTGGAAGATGGATTTAAATCTTCCCAAAGCGGTGCGATAAAATTGTTAGGCACGCCATTGCTAGGCGAGTGTAAAAACTGAAAATGACTAAGCCCTACATCGCTGCCAAACTTGATCATTCCATTGCTGTGTACCCATAGATCGTTGTAATCAATCCCATAAAAATTGAAGTTAAAGCCAATACTGATGTTCGTACTCGCATCGTCTACATGGCCCAATCCAATATCGATACCGTCACTGGCATCGTGCCACTCATAAACGTAATTAGGGTTAATCGAGTACTCGGCGACGTTGACGACGGTGTAAGATTTACTACTGTTTAGATTGGTGCCGACACCCGTCACCGAAATACCGATAGAAACCTCACCGAGTGTTTTAGGGGTGTAACTACCAACATAGTTACCGCTGCTAACCTCGGTTAGACTGACGTTTGGCTCGCCATTGCTCAGAGTAGCAACAACGGTCGCACCGGAAACAGGGTTGCCGCAGTCAGATAACCGTATCTGCACCAAAACAGGGTCACCCAAGCGTAAAAATTCTGAGCCGCTAATTGGCTGATACATCACTGGTTTTCCTGTCACACATCGCAATGCCTCGTTGGCGTTTAATCGTCCACCAGACGACGTAACGCCTTCCATCGACGGGATACGATCAGCAGCGTCTAATATGCGATTCTTTATTTGCAGTGCTGAGAGATTTTGATCGTGGGCGGCTAACAACGCCACTGTGCCAGTGACATGCGGCGCTGCCATTGACGTGCCGCCAAGCAAGAGAATCTCATTATCTAAATGAGTGCTCACTATCCCCAAGCCAGGAGCGCCCACATCGACTGAATTTGCGCCATAGTTACTGAACGTCGCGCGGCCGTCGTGTTTGTCAGTCGCCGCCACTGACACAATGATTGGCAAATCATATGAAGCAGGATAATGCGGTTCTGCGTCGGTATCGCTGCTTCTATTGCCGGCAGCCGCTAAAAACAAAATATCTTGATCTGCTTGCGCTTGTATTGCATCACGCAACGCTTGAGAAACACCGCCACCGCCCCAACTATTATTGGTGGCACGAATATTAATACCGTGATTTGCTTTCATATTTGCGGCGTACATTAAACACTCTATCGCATCAGAGGTAGATCCTCGGCCCTGTTCATCCAAAAATTTGAGTGCCATCAAGCTAACCTCCCTGGCAACCCCCACCACCTGCCTGTCATTATTTCCTTCTGCACCAATAGTCCCAGCCACATGCGTTCCGTGGTAATGATCGTCCATCGGGTCAGCGTCGTTGTTCGAGCAATCAATACCGTAAACGTCGTCTATATAACCATTACCGTCATCGTCAATGCCATTGCTGGCTTTATCAACACCAAAGGAATTCAAGCCCGATTCGCCTGGGTTGCGCCACATATTATTAACTAGATCAAGATGCCGATAATCGATGCCCGTATCGATCACGCCCATTACTACTGAGTTATCACCTAGAGTCACGTCCCACGCCTCTAAAGCATCTATGTCGGCATCGGCCACGCCGCCGCCCGTGATCCCTGTGTTGTGCAGCCCCCATTGCAAGATAAAGTTCGGGTCATTGGGAATTTGATTGATCGAAACTGCGTGATCGACTTCTGCATATAACACCTCGCCAGTATCGAGCAATGTGTTAATGGCTTGTTGTACACTCAGTTTCGGGTCAACGATCTCAAACACACTTAATTCAAAGGGTGCAGCCACAGGGTTAGTTTTCGCTATTCCTAACTGGTTTTGTTTCGGCTGAGGTTGTGAGCGAATATTCTTTATTTGACGCACACCAGAGATAGGCAGGGTTCTGGCTTTCGCGGCGGGTGCATATTCCGAGTACGGGGAATCGAGTTTGAAACGAGCCAAGATTCGGCGATTATCCTTTTGCTCGGGTGAAATACTCGCGATAGAAGTTGTTTGGTCTGGCATAGAAGCCGCGTGAGCGGCCTGCATCAACATCAAAGAACCAAACAGTAAAACAACAAGGAGATAGAAATTACCGGAATGCGGGTTGTTTGTTTGGCCCAACGGGTCCGAAGCTGCACATTTAGGCAGCCGTTGAAGCCAGTGACTAAAAATTTGCATTTCTACCTACCTCTTCCGCTGTTCCTGGTATCCAGGGTCACAGGCCGGAACTCGAATTTTGTAGACGCTCTGCACATCGATAACTCGTTTCCTAAGTAGTGTGTGGTCTTGAGCCATGTAAAACCGGTTACTGTCTCTTAGATTTTCAATAATAGTGACGTTGCTTGCTTTAGTATCATCAACAAAAAATATCCTGTACGTGACGCCTTCGCTTAATTTTAAGAATTTATAGCTCGGTACTTGCTGTTCAACTTTCTTGCTCGATGCAGGTTGTTCAACTTTTTTGCGCGAGCGACTTGCAAACAACGAGTTGAATAATGTTAATATGTTCTTTGTCATTGGAACCTCTGCAAATTGTTTTAATGGCAAGCCTGGTGTGTGTTTCAGTCACACACCAGGCACTTTCAAATTTCTTAGTACATATACGTTTCCCTTAATCCCGTTGGCGAGGATGGTTGGGCGTCACCAACCAAAAGAAACCCCGACTGATGCTCCTTCGGCATCCCCTGATTTTCCAACGGTTGCGTAAATGTATTTGTTGGTGGTTTTTGGGTCTTGGTTTTTACGTTTGAGGCGCAAAGAACCACTCACACTAAATGCTGTCTCCCCGTCAAATGTACCAACACCCGCATTGATACGACCTCGCTTGTCGTTGTGAGAAAAAGACGGTGCAGAAGCCATCGCCATTGCAACCCCCTGCTTAGCTTCCTTAACGCCGCCCTCTAAATCACCAATGCGCCGAGTGTTGTCATTGATGAGTCCCCTATTTTCATTGGCGAATGCGCTTACTGCGCTTATAGCGTCACGGTTTTGATTTATCGCCCCAGTATTACGGTTGATGGAAACCGTATGTAAATCCTGTTGGTTCTGTAAAGCATCTATGTCTCGACGGTTGACAGTAATGCGTGAAGAATTTCGTGAAATATTGGTTGTGTTGCGACGTATGTTGCCTTCATTGACCGTGACCCTGTTTTCCGTGTTGGTTTGTCGTAAATCGAGCGCATCAATATCGGTCCGGTTCGTAGTCACCCGCGTATCAAGATTGGCAATATCGCCTTCATTGGTAGTGACTCGGGTATCGAGGTTAGCAATGTCGGTTGTATTGGTCGTGATATTGGTAGTGTTGGTGGCAATATCGCCCTCATTGGTAGTCACCCGGGTATCGAGGTTAGCAATGTCGGTTGTATTGGTCGTGATATTGGTAGTATTGGTGGCAATATCGCCTTCATTGGTAGTCACCCGGGTACGCGGGCTAATCGCTTGGCCCACAACGCGCGCACGGTGAGCAACTACGATAGCGCTGCGCCGGGCTATGATGGTGAACCAATCATTAACCTTGAAAAGGAACTGGGCAAGGTGCAGTTCGCAAAGATTCTGCCGGTGTTGTTACAGTTCTTCCTTCTTGATGATGACGTCCAAGAAGTGGATCTGACCGACGAAGAGGCCGATACCTTTAATGAGTCCAGCGTTGCTGTGTTTATTGATGACAGTGCACCCCCCGCGGTGTTTGTGCCGCTGAAATACGTAGTCGAAGTAGCCACCACAAAACGCTCACTCAACAATGGTGCGGACATCGGCAAGTATTGCCTTAGCTCGGATGAGACTACGGCGCAGCTGAGAAACTTGCCGCTGAACGGCACGGATATCTACGTCCGTGTGTGGCAGGAAGTGAATGGCGAATGGGTATCAGATGATTTTGAGATAGGCACGCCAGCGCTCGAATCCGACATGCAACAGATCACCCGTACCTACCTCATTCAGGATTATCTTGGCACACCACGTTGGGCGTATGACGATTATGGTGAGCGCACTTGGCGTTGGGAAAGCGACGGCTTTGGGGCTGATGCGCCCAAAGATGACCCGGATGGAGACGGTTATCAGATCAATCTCAATCAGCGCTTCGCGGGGCAGTATTGGGATTTTGAGAGTGGACTGAACTACAATTGGAATCGGTACTATGATCCAGAGACGGGGCGATATGTCACCTCCGATCCGATCGGATTAGATGGTGGGATGAATACTTACGGATACGTGGCAGCGAATCCTCTGAGGTATACAGATCCAAGAGGCGAAGCTGCAATTGTGCTCCCTCTAATTCCGCCGTTAATTGAGGCGTTGAAATGGTGTGCTGCTTTAGGAATGATGATTTATATCGGTGACGACTGTACCGATGAAGATGGATGTTTTGGTGGATTAACTTCAGATAATCGGCCGCCGCCAGCAGACGCTTACGATGAAGATGGAGCTAAAGCACCTGGCAAGCCAGGGCCTGAGGAGGGTTTTGTAGACCCGCCTGGTGGTGATGACTGGGCACCGAACCCAAATGGCCCCGGCAATGGATGGCTGGATGCTGACGGAAATGTTTGGGTGCCTACCGGTCAGGGTGGTAGAGCTCACGGCGGACCTCACTGGGATGTACAACGGCCAAGAGGTGGAGGGTATGTTAATGTATATCCTGGTGGGAGGACACGTTAGTCAATGGAAATAAATAAATGAAAAACATTCAAGTTATTGATGGTGCAAAAAATTGCGTCTATGATATTTTTCAAACCGATGAAGTTAGTTTTAATACTATTTTTGTTGATGGAACAAATATTGCTTTCATTGAAGACCTCGTGGATCGGAAAAATTGGGAAGAAATATCTTCGATCTTAGAGAGATTGTGGTCTAAACGGATTCCAAAAAAAGAAGTAATAGGAATTCATGGAACAATTTTTTATGAACTCTTGGAAAAGAAAAAATACTATCCTTCACTCATAGATGAAGAAGCAATAAACCCTAATGTGTAGAGCACCACTTGTAGAGCACCACTTTATCATCGTATAAATTGGCAAATTATTGATCATAAAAAAAGGTGTTTTTATGATGGTTTTGCCACGGTCTGATCATAACTATTTTCCTCTTTGCCACTTTAAAATCTGACGTTTTCCCAAGCCCAATCGCAAGATTTACCAATTTCTCGTCGTATTTTTTTGTTAAGGGGTCGTAATAGATATTCCGATAGGGTTGGCTCATCAATAATAGTGCGCTTCTAAATCCAAAAAATTGTTGGCATTCTACGTAGCTATGAGGTAACTACCCCTACTCGCAGCTGGAAATATTTTGAAAGGATTGTGATCGATCTAATAACATTATATGTAGGGCACCACATCTTAAGGGGTCTGGTGTAAGAACCCCCCGGAGACCCATATTAAACCGCCACCCATTCAATTTCGATCCCTGCACTACCACATTCATAACAATGGTCTACATTAATATTGGTTTCTGTTATGACATGGAAATGCAGTGCCAGACGACGACAATAATTTGGAATAATTTTGCTGATTCCTGCGGGTATAATCTGGGAAATAACAACAACTTACTTCAGCGAGCCGTATGCGTTGATCCGACCACTACCGTAGAAGTCATCTTTGCCGTTTTTGCCGAGATCGTCGGCTCCGCGACGTAGCGCGGCCTCCACTTGAGGCGGCGACATGTCGCCGCCGTTGGCACCGATGATCAATGCTGCAACTCCGGTGACGTGCGGAGCTGCCATGCTGGTGCCCGATAACCAACCCCAACCACCCGGAATCGTGGAATAAATGGAGTCAAAGAAAAAACAAGGCTTCGTGATCCCGGCAACAGCGCAGGATTCGGAACCCTTGGGATCAAAAAAGAATATCCAATCTCCCCCTGGAGCCGCAACGTGGATTACGGATTGGCCGTAGTTGGTGTAGCTGGCAGGAAAATCGAGAAAAGTTAACGGGTCCACCGCCCAGCCCCGCGGCGTAGTCGCCGATACCGCAATCGCTCCGGCAAGCTCGCCGGGGAAAGTAAGCACCGGTCCGTCGTGGTCCAGGTCTCGGGCGTCATTGCCAGCACTAACCACAACTGTAGTCCCACTTTGGCGCGCATAATTGATCGCGCGCTGCACCGCCGTGATAATCTGCTGACACCCATTAGCAGGAAAGGTGCAGGCCCTTGGTACGCCCCCGTTCACTCCAAGGCTCATGTTTATGAGGTCCGCATCAATATCAGCAGCGTAAACGAGCCCTTGTATGACGCCCCCAAAACTCCCTGCACCAGATATCGATGAAAGCACTTTCACTGCGACCAGTTCCGCCTCCGGCGCCACTCCAATGATGCCAAAAGCATTGTCCGCTGCACCAACTGTCCCCATAACATGGGTCCCGTGAATTCTCCAAGGACCGGGACTGTCAAAAGTCTCACCTGAAATAAATGATGTCGAAAGCGCGACGTTTAAGTTTGGAGCTAAATCAAGGTGGGCCGGGTCGGTCCCAGTATCGAGAATAGCGATTCTTACACCAGCACCACGGTAGCCTAGTTCCCACGCCTCCGGAGCATCGATCGCGTCATGACCCCATTGCAGGTCAAAGAAAACGTCATCGTCGCCGGTAATCGGAGGGCTCACCGCGTCTAAGGAAACAAATCCCTCCGCACGCGGCCGCTCAAGTTGGATTTGGACATCCGTGGTTACTGAACGTACACCGGTAATCTCGCTTGCCTTATGCGCGAAGCCGATGGCATCTGATTCGACGATGGCCGCGCCGATTTGTGTCAGTCGAGCAACGACACGGCCCCCGGCGTTGGCGATCTTTTGATCAAATTTGGGCGGTAGACTGTTGCTCTTATTTGCTAAGACGACAAATTCGCCTGCGCTGGCAACGTTAACCAATGAAAATGTTATAAATATAGTGAAAAAGCCGAATCGCTTCATTTCTAGCTCCTGGGTCAGGGTAGTGAATGCATTTAACCAAGCAACCTATGGGTTTTGAGTTATTGCCCCAAAAGTTTCTGTCCGATGTAAGCGGTGAGTTTAACATGATTCAAGCCGCCTTCTCTGTAGGCAATGGGATGGAACGTGCGATAAGAGCCTGGGAAATAACAATCACAGCTTGGTGGGCACTGGGCCGTTCTATAGGTATGCGGCGTCAAAAGGTCAACTCAGACCGTTACGAAACCCCAAGAGGATAAAATATGAGTTCCTTAACAGGGTTTACCGTTCCGTTGCACCTTAGACCCCAAAATAGGACTTTTGGGTGATATGCCAAAATACCCAACTTCACGCTTGTGCGCTTTGTAAGCAAAGCGGTTAGTCTTCCCTTAACAAACCGTCTCGGCTGCATTCTGGAATTCCAGAATTTGAGCAAAAATTTCTATGTAGAGCCCATGTTCATGACATGGGCTCTACATACTCAACAACTCCTTAGTTGCCTTGATTAACAGGAAGCCTCTGTTGCAGTGACTTTTTACAAAGTGATGTCATTAGAGCAGGAGGTTGTGGACCCGGTTTCGCAAACTGTAAATGTATATGTACGCCTCTTATTCACATTGTAGGTGATGGAACCATCGTTTACTGTGCTTTTATTAAAGTTACCGTTCACATAAATATCGACATTACTACCAGCAGCCCCTGTCCAATTAAGGCTTATGCTGCGACTATTACCGCTTCGACTTCCTGTAAGCGTAATGTCTGTGCCAGGAGGTTCTGAACCATCCGTTACGGTAACATTTTGGGTTGCTAAATCGGTAGCACCTCCGTTATCTGTAATGGTTAGTGTCACAGAGTAAGTTCCTGCTGCACTAAACGTGTGATTGGCAGTTACGCCGCCGCTGCCACCGAATGACCAGGAATAACTGGCGATTGAACCGTCACTGTCGGAACTGGCAGAACCGTCAAAACTACATGTTAAATCGGTACAGCTGTAGCTGAAAGCAGCATCCGGTGAAACATTCCCACCTTGATTCCCCCCACCACAGGGTTGGTTGGCCAGATAATCTGCTGCCGCGCTCGCCTGTATTAATCCAAATCCGGTTCTCACGTCTCGGCCTGCGTCGCCAATATCAATTGCAGTGCTGGTTAACGCGGTTCGAACCTCGGCAGCGGAACAACCAGTATGATTGCTCCATGCCAATGCGGCGGCGGCGCTTGCGTGCGGCGTAGCCATGGAAGTTCCATCGTAGTATTCCCAGTTCTGGTTCGGATCTTTGGTTAAGGTTGCAGATTGCCCTACCCTGGTTAATAGGTCCTGTCCTGTCGCCAAATCTGCTGATGCAGTCGGTTTGCCACTTAGTTTTTTATCGAAATCGATTAAATAAGGTGCTTGCAGCGCAGGCTTGGAACTGAGGCTGTATACGATAATTCCGGCTGCACCTGCGTCGGCACATGCATTAGCAGCACGGTATTCAGGATACTTGTTTTGCGAGCTACTGCTATCAACGCCTTCTTCTTCACCACGCTGTACCAAGCAAATCTTGCCGGCCATATTTGGGCAATTGTAGGAAGTTCCGTTAGTGGTACACGCGCCTAATTCACCCGTTGCAGATCCATCGGTATCGGTGGGAGAGTAGGTATATTTAAACTGACCCTTTACCCTCCTTTCTATGTAGTAAGAATGAGGAACGACACCATTTGCAAAATAATCCTTACCGCCGACATCAAGCTGAGACAAACGACCATCTCCGGCAACTGATGAGAGCACAGCTACTCCAGGTGCTGATATCTCAACCGGATTGTTGTATTGCGAAAAGTTCGCGTGCTGACTATTCGCATCTACAGCTCCTACGGACATTATGGAATCATATGAAGCAGGATAGGATAGTTCACTGCTGCCGTCATTACCTGCAGCAGCTAAGACTAAAATACCGCTGTCAGCGATTGACTGGAAGCCGTTTTCCTCAGTGGTAGACGGAGCTCCACCACCGAGGCTCATGGTGATGAGGTTCACACCCGCATCGACACATTTGTTAGCAGCCGAAATTAATGTTGACGTATAGCCCCAGCCACTCTCATTAAACACTTTGATGACATGGATTCCGATATTGCCACTGGGCATAACCCCAACAACACCACTTCCGTTGCTCATTGCTGCTATGGTTCCTGCAACATGCGTACCGTGAGACCCACCTGCTGTCGACCAGTCACCAGTTCCTGATAGATTTGTGCCGTTGACATTATTGGCACTTAAATCCGGATGAGTTATATCATAGCCGGAGTCAATTATACATATCGTGCGATTGGCTGTTAGTGAGTCTGACACTATATCGGCCTGTACATTCGCCAGACCATAAGGTGTTAGTTCTGTGCTGTTTAAATCAGTTGTAAATAGATATCTCTTGGAATCCGGTTCAACATACTCAACATTCGGATTATTTCTCAATCCATTCACAGCTGCTGAGGGCATTTCAACTGCAAATGCATTTAAACGGTTTAACTCTACTTTCAATGTGCCACCAGAACTGGCGGCGATAGATTTTACTGATGGCCCCGTGCCATCTTTGAATTTTACTATTACTCTTTCTTGCTGCTGCGCGTGCGCAGAAAAGCCGAGTGCCAGTAATGCTACAGCAAACGCTGTCTTAATTTTATACGTGATCATTTATCTACCCTCCGTAGATTTTCATTTTTGAGTATAAAGCCTCCCCCCGAGAAGAGGTTCTCGATGAATAAACTTTTCCTTGATCTCGTCCATAATCCGATTTTTGATAGTGAACGAGCGTTTCCGTACATGTGGATTCAGCTTACATGCGGTTATTGCTTGGCGACATTAGACCAGTTCGAACGAAAATCGTCAACAACTCAACTATCACCCAAATCCCGATATAGAGTTGAAAGCTGTCGAGATTAGGTGAAAATTAGAGGGAGCTGGGATTACGCGCGTGT